>MJUU01006652.1:31128-54271 GCA_002080025.1 Modiolus philippinarum | reverse complement strand
AAGCATGCATTGTTGTTGTCATCCCAAAATGCATCACACATACCACTATGGTTGATGTGGGCCATGTCAGTAAGTGGGAATGGACTTTAACCATAATACCTAACCAAGTCGCTCATGCGTAAAATGTATGTCAGAGACAGCATCGGAAGCATGCACTGTTGTTGTCATCCCAAAATGGATCACACATACCACTATGGTTGATGTGGACCATGTCAGTAAGCGGGAATGGACTTTAACCATTCTACCTAACCAAGTCGCTCATGCGTAAAATGTAGGTCAGAGACAGCATCTGAAGAATGCATTCCAGTCGTCATCCCAAAATGCATCAGGCATATCAATATGGTTGATGTGGGGCATGTCAGTAAGCAGGAATGGACGTTAACCTTCTTCCCAACCGGACGCAGATGCCGACGCCAACGCAGACGCTAGGGGTATCACATAAGCCCCCCTCACTTCTTGAGGTGAGCTAAAAAGATGATGAAAACATAACCACCCACTGCAATTAAAATCAAGTACCTTCATTTCTTTGTTTCTTTTTATGTTTTGTTTTGGTTTTTTTAGGGGGGATTTTTTGTTTGTTTGTTTGTTCATTATTTTTTGAAGCCTTGTACAACAATGTACATGTATATAAACAGTCCATCTTAAGTGTGTTAGTAAAAATGATTTGATCATTTTGATTGTTCGTTTACTTAAAATTATCATGGAAAAGTAACACATTACTCATTGAAAGTATTTTCTAATGACCACTGATACTTTTATACACATGCTTAGTGTAAAGTTTATACAACACCTTATGACAATGATCCAATACAATGTTCTGTAACTGATGACAATTCTCAGCAATTCTACATATTCCTACATCTGTCATCTGACTACATCGACCCAGTACTAACTCTCTCAGCTGCTGACAACCTTCACTAACCTGTAATTATAGAATATAGTTATCATCATATAAGAAAATGTGTAGTTAAACAGTCTCTCTCTTTGTTGATAGATTGGATTCTGTCATCTGGTTACTAGGAGTGCAATGATACACATTTTTGGAAAATGATACGTACTGCGATATTCTGCTTGCATTACGATTCATATAGCGATATATTTTAGAATTATTTGGTCCTTCCAACTTTACGGCCATTACCAAAAGAGTTTGCTTATGACATAAAAAAACAAAGGAAATTGAAGTAATCAGAATAAATTGTATGATTTATTTTAAAAATGTGATGTATCTTTATTTTGCAATAGAAAACTTTCACCAAAGGAAGCCCAACAATAGTTTTTTATTCCACATGTTAAAATTAGAGCCATATCGTTCGTATCGTATGTGGCCTTCCAAATATAGTAAACTGAACTGTCATCAAAAATACCGAGATTTCGGTACATATGGTAAATCCTTTCCCCCTTACTGGTTACATTGATAGGCCCATCAATAAATCTCTAAGCTCCTAATACCCTTCAAAAACCTGTAAATATAGCATTGAGTTTTTATCATAAGAAGTGTTTGTGAAACACTATTAGTATAATAAATTTGAAAATGGAATCTTAATATTTTGGTTAGAGTTATCTTTCTTTACATACAAAACTAGAGGCTCAGAAACTGAGCCTGAATCGCTCACCCGACATAATGCTTGCAGCAGGGGATAAAACTGATGTTTATCCTATAGGATCCTGTGTTAAAATATTTCTGTGTCGGTGGCCTTGTTTTTTTATCAAATCAAAACAAATCAATCAAAGCAATTTTAGCTTGGCTGAATTTGCTTCAATAGTTTCAGCGAATATGAGGTAAAAGATGTTTTCTTATAGAGGTCCCATTTTAAACGAAGTTCTGTGGTTGGAGTCTTTTCTTTTGTCGGATCCAAATAAAATGAGTGTTCTTTGTAAAGGACCTCCCGATAATCATTTCAGTACAGTTTAGTTAAATTTGCTTCAATAGTTTCAGAGCAGATGTTGAAAATGATGTTTTTTCCATAGGGTCCAGTGTTAAAACTAAGATCTGCCCTGGCGGCCATGTTTCTTATTGAATCATAACGAAATGTGCAATCTTTGTGAAGGACTTTCCATACATCAATTCAGTACAGTTTAGTTCAATTTGCTTCAGTAGTTTCAGAGCAGATGTTGAAAATAATGTTTTTCCCATAGGGTCCAGCGTTAAAACTAAGATCTGCTCTGGCAGCCATGTTTTTATTGAATCGGAATGAAAAATGTGCAATCTTTGTGAAGGACCTTCCATACATCATTTCAGTACAGTTTAATTAAATTTGCTTTAATAGTTTCGGAGCAGATGTTGAAAATGATGTTTTTCTCATAGGGCCCAATGTTAAAACTAAGATCCTTGTTGGCAGCCAAGTTTTTTATCGAATCTGAATGAAATGTGCAATGTTTGTGAAGGACCTTCCATACATCATTCCTGTAAAGTTTGGTTGAATTTACTTCAGTGGTTTCAGAGGAGAAGATGAAAATGTGAATTTCCCATAGGGCCAATGTTAAACTATGTTCCGTGCTGGCGGCCATGTTTTTTNGGAACAAAATGTGCAATCTTTGTAAAGGACCTTCCATACATCATTTCAGTACAGTTTAGTTAAATTTGCTTCAATAGTTTCAGAGCAGATGTTGAAAATGATGTTTTTCCCATAGGGTCCAATGTTAAAACTAAGATCCACGCTAGCAGCCATGTTTTTTATCGAATCGGAACGAAATGAGCAATGTCTGTGAAGGAATTTCCATACATCATTCCTGTAGAGTTAGGTTGAATTTGCTTCAGCGGTTTCAGAGGAGAGGATGAAAATGTGAATTTCCCATAGTGCCAATGTTAAACTATGTTCCGTGCTGGCGGCCATGTTTTTTGTCAAATCGGAACAAAATGTGCAATCTTTGTAAAGGACCTTCCATACATCATTTCAATACAGTTTATTTAAATTTGCTTCAATAGTTTCAGAGCAGATGTTGAAAATGATGTTTTTCCCATAGGGTCCAATGTTAAAACTAAGATCCACGCTGGCAGCCATGTTTTTTATTGAATCGGAACGAAATGAGCAATGTTTGTAAAGGACCTTCCATACATCATTCCTGTAGAGTTTGGTTGAATTTGCTTCAGCGGTTTCAGAGGACAAGATGAAAATATAGGGTCCAATGTTAAAACTAAGATCGGCACTGGCGGCAATGTTTTTTATCGAATCCAAATGAGATGTGCAATGTTTGTGAAGGACCTTCCATACATCATTCCTGTAAAGTTTGGTTGAATTTACTTCAGTGATTTCAGAGGAGAAGATGAAAATGTGAATTTCCCATAGGGCTGATGTTTAACTATTATCCGTGCTGGCAGCCATGTTTTTTGCCGAATCGGAACGAAATGTGCAATCTTTGTAAAGGGCCTTCCATACATCATTTCAATACAGTTTAGTTAAATTTGCTTTAATAGTTTCAGAGCAGATGTTGAAATCCCATAGGGTCCAAGGTTAAAACTAAGATCTGCGCTGGCTGCCATGTTTTTTATCGCATCGGAAGGAAATGTGCAATTTTTGTGAAGGACCTTCCATACATCATTCCTGTAAAGTTTGGTTGAATTTGCTTCAGAGATTTCAGAGGAAAAGATGAAAATGTGAAAAGATAACGCCCGACAAAGGACGACAGACAACGGACGCAAAGAGATAGCAATAGCTCACATTGACCCTTTTGGGTCAGCTAAGCTAAAAATATGAAAATGGAATTTTTTAATTTTGACCTCTGTGACCTTGTCCTTTGACCTGACCTTATTTTTTCTTCCATATTTAATGTTCATCTTGATTAGATCTATACTTGCCAAGTATGACAAGTCTATCTCTAATAGTTCCAAAGTTATAGCCAAGGTTAAAGTTTTGGACACACAGACAATCACACACACACAGACAGGAAAAAACAATATGCCCCAATCCCGATCTGGTAGCATAAAAATGTACAGCCCCTCATTTCATCAATAGATTGGATATATACTGTTGTCTGACAACATTTACCCAGTACTAACTCTCTTTACTGGTGACTGCTTCCCTAACCTGTGATCATAGTATAATTCAACAAAATAGGAATATATGAAGTGTAATTATTGATAGATTTAATAACATCATTTGACAACATCTACCAGTACATATTTGTACCCAACAATAACTCTCTATAGAGTCCATAAATTATTCCCATGTGTCTCTGTTGGGTCTTTTACTAGTACTTACACTACATGTCCACTGATCACTGATTCTGTAACAACCATCCAAATTCAGTTTCTTCAGATTTTTACAGGACGTCCCAACCATCATCAGAACATCATTTTCTACTGAGAAACATCTGAAATAAAATAACTTTTATTATTAGATTTTTTCGGTCTGACATGAAATCATCCAAGCCATTTTTTATATTTTTTATTTTTTGTTGTTGTTGAAAGCAGTGTGTCTTATTTTTTTGTTATTACAAACCGTAAATTTTGTCATTAATGTGTGATTTGCAAACTAATGCAAAGTTACCATGCTTATTTAAAGTTACATAGTTTTATTTTATGTTCCTATAAAAAATGTATTTCTTTGTCTGACAATTCAATAGTTTTATTGTGAGTTGGTAGTATGTTTCCAGTATAATAAGCGTGCAAACAATAAATTAGTTAGTATGGATTTAAAAATAAGTTCAAAGTTCATAGAAAATTCTTTTTACATTGTATTATCAGCTAATAAGGAAGGCTTGTAGTATTCTGCTTTATTAAATTAATATTTAAAGTCTCAGCATCTTAGATCATGCACTTGACAATGCTTATGACTTGTTTATGATGGAGCTGACCAATCATGTGCATAGTCGACTATTCCCTCCTTGCACTCATCAAGCTACCTGGTATGAAAATGGAGTCCAACCTGTGCTGAAAGTGTTGTTAAATCATATTCAATGAATCAATCAATTTTAGCGCTTTCTGCATTAATAATTATTTTTCCTAAATTTAAAATTGTAGCCAAGTAATTTAAAAAGAAAAGATTGAATTAAATTCTCCACACTAAATTAACTTGTTAGAATTTCATGCATGTTGTTTATTTTAGTTCCTGTAAATGTTTACATTTACATGCAATGTCATACTTTGTACTACAATATGTACATATACTACTAACGTGACAACCTAGTTAATTTAAGTTCCTGTAAATGTTTAAATCTCATATCTTGTACTAGTAACTTCGTTAATTTAAGTTTCTGTAAATGTTTACATTTAATGTCATACTTTGTGCTACTAACCTCGTTAATTTAAGTTCCTGTAAATGTTTACATTTAATCGGTGCATTGCATTTGCACCAATTAGTATTTCATTTGCACCAAAATATATTTCATTTGCGCCACAAACTTCACTTCGTTTGCGCCAAAATAAAAACTTTGCATTTGCGCCAACTACAGGTAAATAGTATAGAGAAAAGTAAAGATACTTTATTAATTTTTACAAGTTTTTCCTTCTTCTTTTCACCTGAATCACCTTTTTTACTTGCTCACTAGGGGAGGGTTGATATAGCAAGATAGTGCTAAAATGCTAGAACTAATATAACACTATAATAGCACTTTTCTATATTCGTAACGATGTACAATCAATCAATTTAAAGGTTCAGTAGTGCCATAACATATAGTAAATATAAATATAGAAGAATTTACAAAGCCAATAAAAATATCACTTTGGGATTAAATAGATAGAATATAATATACACACCTCCCCCCGCTTAACCTATTTGATCTGAATACAAACGAATTTGTGAAGTGAAATTTGTACATAATTAAATATATTGCTATTTCATGTTAAAGAATTCATTAAATATTTTTTGCAATGATACAAAAAAAAATAAAATGTAAAATAGGACATTGAATACTGTTTCTACTTTTTATTACTTGAAAACTTACCTGTTAAATTTTTACCTGAGAAATGGCGCAAATGAAATATCATACTTTTCAAAAATTGGTGCAAATGTAATGCGCCCCATTTAACATGTTTAATGTCATACTTTGTACAACTAACCTCGTTAATTTAAGTTCCTATAAATGTTTACATTTAATGTCATACTTTGTGCTACTAACCTTGTTAATTTAAGTTCCTGTAAATATTTACATTTAATGTCATACTTTGTACCACTAACCTAGTTAATTTAAGTTCCTGTAAATGTTTACATTTAATGTCATACTTTGTACCACTAACCTAGTTAATTTAAGTTCCTGTAAATGTTTACATTTAATGTCATACTTTGCACCACTAACCTAGTTAATTTAAGTTCCTGTAAATGTTTACATTTAATGTCATACTTTGTACCGGTACCACTAACCTAGTTAATTTAAATCCTGCTAATGTTTACATTTAATGTCATACTTTGTACCACTAACCTAGTTAATTTAAGTTCCTGTAAATGTTTACATTTTATGTCATACTTTGTACCACTAACCTAGTTAATTTAGTTCCTATAAATGTTTACATTTAATGTCATACTTGGTACTACTAACCTCGTTAATTTAAGTTCCTGTAAATGTTTACATTTTACACAGACAAGACTAATGCCATGACTTGTCAAAAGCTTTGTATCCTCTAAACTTATACTGATAACTCGATCGCTGTATGATGTCAGTCTTGATAAAACCATGTCCTCAACTTTGTGCTGGTGACATAAGTTTACGGTTCGCCAAAGGTCAGGATCACGACAAAGGTTATACCAAGCTTTACATACAAGGCTGGCACGACAAAGAAGTTCATACATTGTCAAGCTTTTGAAAACTTGAAGTAAAATATTTGACGGCAATTTGTTGATATTTGGATAGGTTTCAGAATCATCTTCTGCAAAATTATCTGTCCTAAACATTGAAAAATCTAATGGATAAAGTTTATTATCCTCTTCCTGAGTGGCATCTACTGCCATCTCCCGTGTTAAAGGTTCAGTCTGAGTCGCAGAATCTGACATGCTTCTAAAGTTGAAAACATACTTTACAGACTGACGACTGTTGCATCCATCTCCTAAACAAACAGTGTGTGTCATATTTGACCTTGAACTTGTACCTCCAAAGGTCAAGGTCATTTCTGTATGTCTACTTGGCTGTATTCTGAAAGTGGAGGCTGAACTATCAGATCTTGCAGAATCCATCTCATCATCTGAACTGTCGCTGTCCGATGAAGATGAAGAGTTCAAATTTTCAACAGGAATTACCTCCCCTGTATCTTCAACAACAATATGAGAAGGTTCAGACCTACATTTTCTATTTGGTCTACTGTCTTGTGAACAACTCGGTAAATTTTCGACATCTGAAAGCCTTTCACGACAAGACTGAAGAGGCTTTGTAAAGGAAGATATATTCTGTGACGTCACCCAGTCTACAAGTATATCAGATGGCATAGCAACTTCCTCACTCCCTGATCTTGAACTTGATCGAGAGTTTTCCTGTCCTTGAACATTATCATTGTAATCAGTTTCATAATTCATGCCATCAATTTCTTCAGGAATTTCTTCCTCTTCTTCAAAATCTTTGTCTGAGTTACTACAAATGTTTCCATCTGGAACACTTTGTTTACTTCCTGCTGAATCTTTGTTATTTGCTGAATCATTATTATCTACTCCATTATCTGTGGAAGAACTTGTTGAAGCAGCACCCACTTCATCAGTAGATTCCTTTAACTGAACTTTATCCTTTTCAGTACATCTCCTCTTGCATGGCTGGTCTGAATCTGAATCCATCCCTGTAAAACATGAAAAATGTACTAAGTATTTAATTCTGATGTAAAATTTGACAAAGTGCTGCGCGAAGCTCAGCATGATGTAATCCTTACTCACTGAACAGTTGTGAAAGTGTAGAACCAAAATTACTGTGGATATAGTAAAGAGAAATCTACTGAATGCATGGCACAGTTACAGCTATGAATGATTCTATAGGTAATCAAGGCAATCTTTAATGTACCTTCAGAGAAATCAAAAGAAGCAAATTCCTATCACTAGAAAAATAAAATCTCTTATTTCACACATAAAATCTCTAATTTAACAGCCAAATCTTTAACAGGAAAGTCTCTAATTTAATAGAAACATCCCTAATTTAACAGGAACATCCCTAATTTTACTAGTAAAATATCTAATTATTTGAAGTGAAATCACTAATTCTCTTATTTAACAGATTCAATAGCATCAATATCTAATTTAATTGGGTCAATTTCTAATTTTACAGGAAATATCTAATTTTAGAGGTAAATTATCTAATTATTAGAGATTTTCCTATAAAATTAGATATTTTGTGTTTCTAGTGTATAGGAAGATACAATAAGAATAAACACCTAGTAGCAGATTTTGTTTGAAGAGGGGGGCAACGGGGTTAACTGTTATTGGGTTATTGGAGAAAATTGATTCTCTGTTGTCTGTTATTGCAATGTCCAATTCCGTGTTATCTGTTATTTGATGAATCAGTTTGCTGTTACAGGGGTCAATTTAAAAATAAATATTACTTGCCCTTCCTAAAATCAACTTGCCTTGCCACATTCAGAGGTGAAGAAAAATACAATTTCAACTAGACAAGCAGACAAGTCAGCATCAAATTTAACCTGCCCTGCACAGATTTTACTTGCCAAGGGCAAGAGGGAAAGCACATAAATAGTATACCTGCTGTTATCAAGAAACATTCCAATTCCCTGTTTAGTGTTTTCTGTTATTGGAAAAATCAGTTCTCTGTTATGCTGTTATTGGACCCCCCCCCTTTCGCCACCCTTCTTTTTTTTTTAGTAAAGTACAGGAAAAAATAGCAATCGTGCATTACATGATCCCCCTCCACGTTTCTAAAAAATTTCTATGTTTCACAAAATTTCTAAGTTAATAGGGGCATTACTACAGAACTATGTGTACTGCTGAACCCAAAATTATACTTGGCCATGTGTTTTGTGGTAAACAATTTACATATCAAGTTTGTAGACAGTAAGTTATTTCATTCACAAGTTATGAGTACGAAACCCAAAAATTTGCAAAATTTCAAAGTACCAAGGGGCATAACTCTAGAACCTCTCGGACCACTGAACCCAAAATCATACTTGGCCTGAGTTTTGTGGCAAACAACTAACATACAGAGTTTGAAGACCTTGTGTTGTCTCTTTCACAAGTTATCAATCTGAAACCCTAAAATTCACAAAATTTCGAAGTTTCAAGGGGCATAACTGCAGAACACCTTGGACCTCTGAACCAAACTTGACCTGAGTTTTGTGGTTAACAACTTACATACCAAGTTTGAAGACCTTGTGATATTTCATTCACAAGTTATCAGTCAGAAACCCTAAAATTCGCAAAATTTCAAAGTTTTGAGAGAACCCCTTAGAGCTCTGAACCAAAAATCAAATTTGACCCGAGTTTTGTGGTAAACAACTTGCATACCAAGTTTAAAGACTTTGTGTAATTTCGTTCGCAAGTTATCAGTCGGAGAGCTTCATGGACGGACGGACACGGCTGAGGGTATTACATAATACCTCGCCACTTCGTGGTAAACAAACTTGCATATCAAATTTGAAGACCTTGCATTATTTTGTTCACAAGTTTTCAGTCAGAAACCCTAAAATTCACAAAATTTCAAAGTTTCAAGGGGCATAACTCCAGAACCCCTTGGAGCTTTGAATGCACAGTATTGGATCATGACCCACCAAATCGAACTTCACCTGTGTTTTGTGGTATACAACTTACATACCAAATTTGGAGACCTTGTGATATTTTGTTCACAAGTTATTAGTCGGAAACCATAAAATTCACAAAATTTCAAAGTTTCAAGGGGCATAACTCCAGAACCCCTTGGAGCTTTGAACCCAAAATCAAACTTGACCTGAGTATATACTTGCATATATTCAAAGTTTGAAGACCTTTTGTTATTTCTTTCACATGTTATCAGCCGGAAACCTTCGAGGTATGGAAACACAACTGAGGGTACGCCACTTCGTGTGGCTGGGTATAAAAATCTGAAAATTCATATGACAAAATGTATATGGGGGAGGATGTCTAGAACAACTCAGGTTGAAAATAGTCCCTTGGGTGCTATAACCCAACATTTGAATGCACAGTATTGGATCATGACCCACCACAGTACTTTTTGAGATTGGCAGGTATGTGCGAAGGAGAAAGAATACGATAAAAATATGCATGGGCTTTTGACATACCCCTGACAGAAAGTCATAAGCTGAATATTTTAATTGTCCAAACTATCCTCAATGTCCGATATAAAATGGCACACTTACTCTAGAGCCATGAATCTGCTGCTCCGACCCACCATCTGTCAAGTCAAACTTTGAAAAGACCCTTTCACAATAACAGCAGTCCTGAATTTTGCACATGCCTTTGAGTGGATAAAATGCAATGTTCATCAAAATACAGTGATGTGCCAAAAGTTTTGCAACAAGTGAAATTTTCCAGTGCATTTCTTGTTGAAACGGCCTCAATTCTTGAAAATTCATTTCTGGACCGATTTTCATAAAATTTGCATCGATAAAAAGAGTTTGACATGTTCTTTCTTACAGTAGTCATGTGGTAGTTAAGAAATAATTTTAGAAATAATAGTTACTTTTTTAATACAATTTAAATAATAATAATTCAAATTATTCGTTTCACCAGATTTATACACAAAAATGTAAAATTTTCAAAACTGACATTGAGTCAGACAAAATTATCGTAACTCAGACAGCTTAATTTGAAGTTATTTTTTTCAACTTTTATCAATGTTTTACCTTAACAAAAGTTTTTCAACTTTTATCAATGTTTTACCTTAACAAAAGTAACACAGTATTGTTAATTGATCATTTTTGTACTTAAAATTGCTTAATTTGGTTGTCATCAACTGTACCTTTTATTACTTTTTAAGTGATTTCTGAGGGTACCGAAGTGATCGTTATTCTGACACTTTGTCGGACTCAACTGATGTATTTTTTTCGTCTGTTCAGAACATGTCTGGAACTTCCTCTGTGCCCCTGGTCAATAAAGTGAAAAAAGAACAGTCAGCACAACAAATATGGTGGACAGATCATTTGAGATTACATTTTTGTTTTGCAAACCAGAACATGATTGATGTCCATTGAATTAAAATAAAGTTTGGAAAGAAAAGTAGGACTGAATAGTCACATTTTAAATCTTATTTGATTATCGACAACATTCTTAAATGGTCAAAAATCTTTTTTTACTCATATTTCATAGTTGCATCAGAAATAAGATTTTTGATATATCTCCATAAACTTAACTAAAAAGGTAAGAGAAAATACTCACAATCATCGGCAAAATTTTTAATTAACTTTTAAAATCGTTTCTTTCTTAAAATTTCTGAAATTTGATCAAATGCCTTGATACTTGTAGTAGGCAGTTAACGGAGGTCATTTTTTGAAATATTCATGCTTATTTTCAGGCTATTTCATTTTCCTTGGCATGTAATAATTACAAACACTCTAAGGATTATTTATTTTCACAGAATGTAATTAGTAATTTCGGTGATCACCGATCAGTTTAACAACAACTTTCCAATCATGAAACTGTCCACCATAATTATTTGTTGTGCAGACTGCTCTTTTTTCACTTTATTGACCAGGGGCACAGAGGATGTTCCAGACATGTTCTGGATGGACAAAAAAAAATACACCCTATATGGTGCACACAGCACAGTGTTTCGGATATTCTCGCAGTGTTCTGGTGCACTTTATTGACCAGAACATGTCCAGAAGGTCCTGGACAGACGAAAAAAATACACTCAATATCAATGTGAAAAATTACAAAAACTAGTACTGTTACCTTGTGTTTGAGGAGCTAAAGAAAAATCAGCTGTCACTACAGACTGGAAACAGTTATACTGTCTTAAGCAGAAAGTGTCAGGGATTCTGGTGTTACCAATGTTGTTAAGAGACATGTTCACATAAAACAGAGAAACGTTCAGAAATATTGCTCTGACGATACTCATCAATCATCATCATGTCCGACTTAGTTAACCCAACTTTCATGTGAAGGGAACATAGTGGACTGACAGTCTGTGACAAAAAACTTTTTAAATTACTAGTCCTTTGGGCTAGTTGAGATAAAAGATTTACTAGTCCGAATATCATTTTACTAGTCCAATAAAAAAAAGAAAATTTTACCGGATGAAAGGCAATGTAGATTTAGCATGTTGTTTAGAAAATACAACATAAAATCTGTGCAACAGAAAATTCTTGCTAGTGGTTGAAAAAAATTACTAGTCCGAATTCAGATTTACTAGTCTCGGGCATCAGACTAGTGCCTAATGGAGCAGACTGGACTGAGGGTTACTTTATATGCGAGCGGAGCTCCCACTTATGGTATCATGTGTAGAAATAAGAAAAAATCTAAATAAAAATATATGATCAATCTGAATATTTTCGTTCACATGGTCCAGGGAGTACAACTAAATTTTACTTCCCGTTCCAGTCAAGCGGCCATCTTGCACGAGCAATAAAAACGACAGTTCAGGGATTTTTGACACTTTTTCAATAAAATGATGTTTGCAAAATATTTCAAAAATAGATAAATAAAGTTTATCATAGAAACTCTTTGGTTTTTTTTTTTTTCATTTTCCATACTTCGTTTCTACTGATATACACGGACTGGCTTAAATGACGTCATGAAAATGGAGATAGTTATGATGTTTTAAACATGTCATTCAATTATGATGTAACAGAAGAGAAGCTGAAAAATTACTGCAAATAAAGATCCAAAAATCAAAGCTTACCTGCAGTGTCCAACTGGATACACTTGATTTCAAACAGAATATATGGTTGATTATTTTAAATAAAAAGGCGAAATTTAAAAGATCTAAAATGTTCAACAAGATGATGTTGGAAGGCAAGATCGGATTGGCTGTAATTTTTAATTATGAAATTTTGTGCCAAATTTGTGGTAAAGGGATCACGTCTACGATCGTCTCATGGTTAAATGTATTTTCATTATAAGTAAAACTAGAGCCGAATATACCTCCCTTTTTTTCTGAAAATATTAAAGACAAATTAGCTCCCCTTCAAAATATCGGGTAGCTACCATATTACTTCATGCACATCTTCAGATGGTGTACTACAACTGTGTAGCATTTCATCAATATCCAAGCAGCCATTTAGGAGAACATGCACTGACAAGGTACATGGACTGACAGACAGACAGACAGACGGATGGACGGACGGGTGGACAGACGGATGGACCGACGGATGGACGGACAGACAGACGGATGGACAGAGTGATTCCTATATACTCACCAAACTTTGTTTGCAGGTGGTGTAAAAAGAGAAGGATATCATCGCAATTCTGCAAGTTTTAATTGATTCCTGTACATATATGTTCTATATGGCATTGTATGGGGACTGCACCACTTTTGATGGACTTATTCCTTTAATCATATAAAGCCATGTTCATACAAAGACTAGTTGAGAAAAAAGACAATTTCAAATAGCCGGTTGAGAAAAAACTTGAAGACAATTTTAAATAGCCAATCCCTTTAGTTTCCACTCAGTCCGTTGTATAGATAATTTGTACTAAGCAGCAGGCAAAGCCTATAGAGGGGTGACAAGGTTTTGGGAAATGGGATAAAAAATTTTAAATTTTGGGAACTTGGGGAAAAATGATGAAAAAAATAAGGAAATGAGAAAACACAGCAAGTTTGAAGTGGGCAAACAAAAAATAAACATGAAAATTGGGAAAAGTTGTCATAAATAGGAGAGAAATGGGGGAAAAGGGTAAAAAAATGTGAGATCTGGAGAACATATCCCGTGTTACCCCCTCCCTACATTAGCTTAAAATACAAGATACAACTACCAATTTTAACAGACACAAAATATAATTGACAACATAATAAGATTAGTGTATTTATATTGATTAATTATAGGGGCAGACCTTTTTTCGGGATACCAGGATTAATAGTTTTTAAGGTCGGTAATGGGGGATTTCTATAAAATAAGAATATTTCAGGAAATAAATAACAAAATACCGAAGTTACTGTGAATTCAAATTCTGCATATGCGCATTCTCTTCAGTAAATGTACTGAGAATCGGAATTTCATCAATTTTAAAGTTTTTTTTAAAATCACAGTGTCTGGAATTTGAAATGATAAAGTTGGGATTCCAGGGTTAAGACGCCTTCTGTCTCCCATTATCTATATCTCAATAATATAGCACCCGATTGATTGATTGATTGAATATTGTTTAACGTCTACTCAGCAATATTTCAGCTATATCAAGACGAGAACAAGTTTGTTGATAAATAATCACTTTGGGGTATGGAAATGGCCATGGGACGGGAAATTCTGACTGCCACTGGAAAAGTAGGGTGAAATCGTCAAGGGCGGGGAATTTAGCCTTGTAGCCGATCACCTACGGACCACCCAAAGAGAGCTTGCTACAAGGGTTCTTTAACGTGCAGGAAGCGTGGCATTTCTTCCAACACGTGGACCTGAGTTTACATCCCATCCGAAAGATGGGTTGTGTATTTATTAATCCCGCACAACCACGGAATGGGTCCTATTTCTATATCCCGGGACCCTATAGCACCCGAAAAAGTAACCCTCTTACAACAGAGGGCAAGAGAACATCATGAAAGTGGAGACTACTCAACGGAGAGTCACCAGGATAGAATCAAGATAGCCTACCCTGACTACCATTCAACTAGTAGCTCCAGTGGGAGCTAAAAGGGAACAGGGTACATGCCAAAGCCTTATGATGTATTGTGTGGTGAACGACTTAATTGACATATCTCTCTCAATCAGATCCTGGTACAAGAACAGACCCAGAACAGACAACATCACCTTCTTGGTTGCAAATGCAAAGTTCTATACACTTACATGTATAGATCTACATTGTACCATAAATCCTTGGAATTCTGGCTTTCTTTTGCATATAAAATGGTAGAATGCATCACTCTAAATGCAAAAGAAAGCATAAAATTGTCCTTCCAAACTTATTAATCCTTTGAACAAACTTCTTCATAAAGGATATAAATACAGCATTGTTGTTGAATCTTTATTTCTGGTTTTTGTTGGCAAAAATATTGATCATCTCCTAAATGCTTTACGCCATGACTAAATTTAAACAATTTTTCATATTGGAAGTATTTGGCATTGCACAATTTCATGTTCTTCTTTCATAATTGATGATGTTGTTATACCAAATCTATTTAGAAGTATTTCAATTGAAGTTTCATATGTAAGAAGGCTTGATATCATAGTCAACGGAAATTATGTCCTTAGCTACAAATGTAGCTGTCAGTAACTGCGAGCATTTGTCCGGACAGTACCTGTGTGTATTGTCTTCATGTTTTATGTACTTCATTGTAAGGGTACTCGTCTTGATAAGTTGGACTTTTTTCTAGTTTGATTTTTACTGTGAGTATTTTTGTGTATTTATTTTTTAGCCATTCACCACACATGGGGGAGGGTTTGGATCCAAGAAAACGAGTCTAACCCCACTGCAATTTTGAGCCTGTCCCAAGTCAGGAATATGTTGGTCAGGGTTCTCCATAGGCGGTTATAGCCGGCTTCCCCGACCAGCTATATTTTAAAGCCGACCAGCTTTCAAATTTGAAAGCCGGTCGGCAAAATCGGATATTCTACAGATCCTTATCCATATGATACCTATAATATTTCTAAATGATAAAATAATTACAGGTAATTTGTCAATGATAGGATAATTACAGGTAACATAGTGTACATGGTGTAAGATCATAGCCTCCAGGAACGATGCCTTAATTATATCCGGTTGTCAACAGTTTGTTTACCTATGCACGTGGTCAAATTGGTATGTGACATGTGCAAATCTAATTAAGGAATAGAGATCATATAATACATTTATAAGAGAGACTGTGATATTTTTGTATAATTATAGCCCTAAAATTCACAAATCAAGATTGAAAACAAGCCTAACTGATCAAATTTTCATATGGATCGATGACGCAAATTGCAATGTTGAGTTACGTGATAAGATATGCATTAAAATCCTTTTGAATGACATTTTTGCAAGAAAAATTGTTTACATATGCTTAAGAAATAAATAGTTATACACTTTTTAAGACTTTATGTTGAATTTCACTGAAAACTCTGCAAAATGTTGCAAATTCAAAATTTTTATTATACTAATCTGACAAAAATTAGAAAATACTTATTCCTGTTCACTTCTAATAAGAGATCTCAAAGGTCGTGCTGTCTATAGTACTCAATCAAATCTTATATCTCAACAACAAATTATAGTGACAATAAGACTGTGATGATTCTTAGTAGAGGTTAAATCAAACTCATTCCAAGTACCCTATAGGATCCATGTGAAAAGTTTGCTGGGGTCATTGTACATTTACTTGATTTAAGTTGCTGTTGGGGGAAATAGGGGATAATGTGTTTCTAAAGCAAACAGCAAAAGGACTAAAAAAGCTCAATTTTTGAATAAACTTATTGTTAAATCTTAGTTTTCAAGAATGGTTGCTATGGATATGAAAACAATGAAATTTTCACTTAAAAAAATAAAACGAAATGTGGAAATCTCGATTTAAATAGTAAAAACATGTCAGTACTTTCTGCGCGTTGACTACGCCGCGCTTTAACTTACACTGGAAAAGTCAGCAGTGTAAAACAACCGGCTATAACTGGGCATCTATGGAGAACCCTGTTGGTCATTGGCTTGTCCTTGTCTTCTTATAAAATTTTAGTTTCTTGATATTTGGGTTGTTGGATGTGGTTTGTTTCCATTGATTTATTCACTTTTTTACCCTTTTGGTGCCATTTAGGGCTTGCTATATGGTGCGAGGTTCCTCACTGTGTTGAAGACCATACGGTGACCCCTAGATGCTTTGTTTTGGGTCGTTTTAACCTGGATATTGGATGTTGTCTCCTTGACATTTACCCCATTTCCTTTCTTTTTCATATACATTGTATATCTAGAGATCAAACAGGAAATAAAATATACACATATCACTAGACAGAGTGATAAGTCTATCACAGTGATTTATCACGGTAAGTCTCTGGTTGTAAATCAAACCAACAAACGTCACCTTTTTCGAAACTATGATAACTCAGGCTCCCACCCAGCATTTTTGGAATGTGAAGCTCCAGTCTCCAGCACAAATTAGGCTCTGTACTATAGCACTAGGGCTCCAAGCTCCAATACTATATAGGGCTCTGGGATCCAACTACATTGCATTTAGGGCTCCAGGCTATCAGAGAGTTTTGGAGCCGGTATTGCACACAACACCAGACTTTTCATTCGTAGTATTTGGAACAAATAATACCTTTAAATTACATTAGACATATTTCGTTCGCAAAATATAAAGCAAAAGGGGTTAGAATATAAGTTTTATAACATTATCGAGGTCCTCTCCAAATACCTATACCGATGTTTAGTTCCGCTCGCATTTTCAGGCTGTGCCTGCTCATATTCTTATTTAGGTAAAAAGCCAAAAGGTCTATTGCTACAGCTATTGCCATGTATTTCTACATCAGCACAGATTATCTCAGACCATGAGACATTATTTGTTCAACTAATGCATGTGTATTGGGTATAGGTAAAAAGGACAGATGAACAAAGTAACAAAGTAAAGTAAGTAACAAAGACCATACGAAGTACGATTGTTTCAAGATTTATTTGCAACTGCAAACTGCAAGAGAAGGTGAAAGTGCAGAAAAGTCAGTCATGGGAAGCTTTTTCACGTTCACTGTTCTCTATGACAACATTTTTACCTAAAATTTCTAGATGTGGGTATCGAAACATCGGTGAACTGATTCTATAAACTTACCTATAAACTTACCTTAATTTTTTTCAATAAATAAAATAATAAATGTCAACAAATCGGACTTCAATTTTTTTCTTCAATAAAGCAATGATAGAGCCCGAGAGTGTTCGAACAAAAAAGCACAATATCAGTGACGTAGAACACGTATCTTAAAGCGGAAGTAATGTACTCCTGAGGGTTTGACAGATCTACATAAATCTTTAGCAACTGTAGCAAAAATCAGATGAATTGTGGTAAATTTAGACGTCATATGTTAACACAAATACACATGATCGCTACAATCTTAAAATTCACATTCTAAACTGCATCAGTTTATGCACCATCATCAACAGTCCAGTCACAAATCTGTTAAAAATGCAATTTTTACATTTAAAAAATGTTCTGCATTAATAGATCACATGCATATGATTGGGTTAGCAAATACCATAATTCAACAAAACTGTCCAAAGTTTCTCACAAATTAACCAAGACAAATGTCGACTTATCCACAGTCACACACTCCACCAAGTCATAAATGTACATACCTGCCAACTTTTGAAAATCTCCATGTTGGTTTTTATGCGCAACCTTCTTTTTCAGGCGTTTGAGATCTCGTCGCATTTTGCACAAAGTTTTTTTTTGTCTAATACTTGATGCTCTTTTTTTTATCAAATACAAACATCTAGGGATTATAGAAGACTTTACTTTTAATTGAGGGAGGCAAGACATTCCTCTTTTGTTGTGTTTTGGACATTTCTGCTGGTACTTAAATATTTTTGGTCAAATAAATCAGTTTTGAACTGTTTTTGGACCATTTGGTGTTTTATGTTCTGTTAAAATAATCCTTTGTTTTAACTGTTAAACATGTTAAAGGGAAACAAAAAAAGCAGTGCTTGCTGTTAATCATTATGTTGCTGTTATCATTGATTTGAAATTACAGTTGACTGTTTTGGGGAAGATTAAAGATTGTAAGCTTGTTAATGAAACCACTCTCCCCTTTATTATTTGTCTAATGTATATTTACTGCATTTCTCCTTTTATTCTATTCTTCTATAAATAAAGCAAGCATTACATTTTTTTAAATATTTTTTGCCTTTTCTGATTCAGTCAAAGGATTTTGAGTGGCCTTTCGTGCATTACAGTACCAATATGTTTGTTAACGTGGTTAAGGCTACTGTGTTCAACTATGCAAACTCTGCAGAACGGGCAAGACGTCTTACAACGACCTAGTCACTCGCATAGCCATCCATGAAATCTCTCGTTGGACTCCAATTTCTCCGAGTAACGACAGGAAGGCAAACTTTTCTTCTTTGGCGGATTGAGTACCATTTTACAACTGATTACATGCCTTCCATTCCCAACACTTTAATAATTTTCATGATAAAAACACCAAAGCGGAGAAAAAAACAACTTAAAATTCCATACAAGCAGTCAGTCTTTCATTTTGTTTACAACCACCATTAATCACCTCATTAATGAGTGATCAAAGGAAATCCCAATTTTTGATTGGCTGATGAATGATTTTCCAGAAGATTTGGAGTTATTTCCCTTTGAACACTGAAAATCGTTTTTACACAGCATTTTTTCATGTAAATTTTCAAAAATCTTGTTTTATGCCAATTTTTTGTTTCACGATTGTGACATAGTGAAAGAGGGTTCAAATCATGTAGATCATGCCAAAATCATGGAAGTTGGCAAGGTCATTATAAGTGTCAAACAATGTCTCCGAGTGCCAAAAAATTTTGTCATTTCTGGAAATGGCTACATATGTGTAAATGGAAACCTATATTGGCTACAGATGCAGCAGATTTTTTAAAAATAAATTAATCGCAGGCAGGTCAATTTACTAGGGGAAGGGCGGGCTGAAAATCTACCAATTAATTTTAATTTGCCATAATAAATAAGTCAACTGAAATTACCAGGGTTGTACAATATTGAGAGGGATACTAGTAGGAATCTCAAATACAATCAATGTTGCAATTTGAAATTTACAGCAAGGCATTTGATATGAATATGAATATGAAAAAGAAAGGAAATGGGGTAAATGTCAAGGAGACAACATCTCATCACCAGGTTAAAACTATCCAAAACAAAGCATCTACATGTAGGTGTCACCATACGGTCTTCAACTCAGAAAGGAACCTCATACCATATAGCAAGCCCTAAATGACCCCCAAAAAGTGAAAAAAGTGAATTAATAAATCAATGGTAACAAACCACATTCAACAACCCAAATAAATATCAAGAAACTAAAATTTTATAAGAAGATAAGGACAAGCCAATGACCAACATATTCCTGACTTGGGACAGGCGCAAAAATTGCTTTGGGGTTAAACTCGTTTTGTTGGATTCAAACCCTCTCCCTATGTGTGGTGAATGGCTAAAAGATAAAAACACAAGGACTCATAGTAAAAATCATCTTTGCTAGCCAAGGGTTACGATTCGCTCCTCCAATCTTCACCCTCGCCGGATTGAGCCACAATTTGTGAAACATCAGTTACAAATTATCTCCCTTTGAAGTAAGAGTTTCAGTATGATTTATTGTAATAATTAAAGATTATTTATTGCATCCAATAATACAACAATTCATAATATATTTAACTACAAGAAAATAACCCTTGAAAAGTAAAGAAAGACTATAAAATCATGGAAATTTTGCAAAATAGAAAAATCATTAAACACTAAATTTTAAGTTTTATTGATCTGATATATATTTAAAGTCTGAATGTAAGCTGTTTGGTTGGCTTCAGTAAAAGTTAAGTGCAACCAATCCAAAACGTGGATTTGAGACTGCAAATATCCAGCTTGATTTGCCGGAGAGGAGGGGATCGTAACCCTTGGCTAGCGAAATTAGTAAAAATCAAACTAGAAAAAAGTCCAACCTATCAAGACGAGTACCTTTACAATGAAGTACATAAAACATGAGGACAATACACATAGGTACATGTACTGTCCTGACAAATGCTCACAGTTACTGACATCTACATGTAGCTAAGGACATAATTTCGGTTGACTATGATATCAAGCCTCCTTACATTTGAAACTTCAATTGAAATACTTCTGAATAGATTTTGTATAACAACATCATCAATTGTGAAAGAAGAACACGATCTTGTGCAATGCCAAATACTGCCAAGATGAAAAACTGTTTTAATTTATTTAAGGTGTAAAGCATTTTGGAGCTGATCAATATCTTTGCAAACAAAAACCAGAAGTAAAGATTTAACAACAATTCATTTTAGAGCTAACTTCTTATAAAGCTGTTCATGGATTTTATTTTGTAGAGTAAATTTTGTTTTTTCATTAGTACTTTCTTCAATTCACATGATTGAAGATTGTTTATTGATTTTTTTTGGTCCTTTCTGATTAACATATTGGTAAAGTTGCATCACATCTTAGACCTTTTTGGATAAGAATTCAGTAAAGCATTGGATCCTATTGGAAAAACACGTTCCAAGATATTCTTCTCTGAGGCGGTTTTGCCAATTGGAACCAAACTTGGTCACAGTTGTCGTTAATTAGTTGGCCTCTTGAAAAAAAAACATGTCTTGCAAGTCTGAATCTAATTCAAGATGGCAGCAAGCAGCAAGGGGGGAGCCATTTTAGACCCCACCACTGATAAAAAAAAATATTCTTCCCATTAGTCCATGGTTCTTACATCAGGTTGACCCCCGGACCAAAAGAAAAAATTAAAACTGGCATCCCCCTGCCAGGGTGGTACTTATAATTTTTTCAGGATTATATCACACTAACCATGTTTTATATTATGTTTTAGATAAATTTATTTAGATCTCATTGTAACAGTAATGTTTCATTTAACTGGAGACATTAGAGCTTTGAAACTGAAAAAACAATCATTAAACAATATATACATATTAATAGAATAGAATCATTTGATACCAGACCAGGAAGTAGATGTAGTGTACTTCATGTACGTTTGTAGTAACTTCATTCATGTTGAATGAAAAAAAGTTTCTGTTTAACAGTTTAACAGGAAGAGATTTGCATCACTAGGAGTAAAAACAGATTGAAGTAGGTCAAAGAATTAAATGATAACACAATTGGATATATTACATGTACATGACATGCACTACATTATTCCCTTATATGGACCATAAGTAAACATTTTAAATTGTGTATTGGCATTGCATACAAATGATAACCCACAAGAGATTGTATCTGACTGTAAAATCAAATACAATACACTTGTACATTGTACTTGTACATACATAATTTTCTTCAATCACAACCAGTTAGATAATGAAATTTCTCACTCCATTTAAATTAATTTTATTTGATTTTTGGGGTGTTTTTTGTTTTTGTTTTTTAATTTACGGTAATTATGTACATTTACAGTCCAAAGTGTTCAGTTTCCAGCCAAATTTTTAATAATGTACATTTGTATATCTCAAAAACAACATCAGCAACCTTGCATTTTTTTTTTTTTTTTGGCTTTAATTACATGTACTTCTTTTCCAGTTTTCTAACGAAAAATAACATTTACATGTATTTGAAAAAAGTATTTTTTCAAGCCCTTAAGTACAATGCAGATAAGTGTACAATATCGAACATAGGGACAACACAAAAGGTTTGAGACATCCACACATTGGAGTCATTGCAGTTCCTACTGAAATTCTCAGATTGCTTAAACATGTTAGAATTGAGATTTTTAAACATTTAAGGATGTAGCAAGGTGAAAATAAAAATATCTACGATTTTAAATTGATCCTATAAATGGAAAGAGCATTGATAGAGGAATAAATTCAGCTAAAAATATTGATAGGTTATGGACCTTGTTTCAGGATATTTCAAATTTTGATAATGGCGGGAAAATACCCTCTTGGACTTTTACCTTAGTATAACATGGAAACATTTTTGGTTCCTATCACATGGAAGGAAAATCTACATTCTAATGAAATTTTCCTGACTGACCTCAAATGAACCACTGAAGCCTTATATGACTAGAAAATTGGGTAAAATGGGGCAAAATATTTTACATAAGGATAATGAATAAAAACTGAGAAATCCAAATAACTTATACAAATTCTAAAGACCTCACCTTACTACATCCTTAAGAATCTATTTCATGAGACGTGCACCATTTCCATATAATCATGTTAAGTCGCATAATTTGTTTTTTTTTAAGTACCAAGTGAGGACAGTTGTATCATGTATAAATTTGGCTGGAAATTTCATGAGGGTTATTTTATCATTAGAGATTAGAGCAAATGTTTCCACACTTGTGGAAATACACAACTCATCTTTCGGATGGGATGTAAACTCAGGTCCACGTGTTGGAAGAAATGCCACGCTTCCTGCACGTTAAAGAACCCTTGTAGCAAGTTCTTTTTGGGGTGATCCGTAGGTGATCGGCTAAATTCCCCGCCCTTGACGATTTCACCCTACTTTTCCAGTGGCAGTCAGAATTTCCCGTCCCATGGCC
>MJUU01006652.1:21036-31091 GCA_002080025.1 Modiolus philippinarum | reverse complement strand
GACAGTTTGATATATATATTAAAGAAACAAGATGTTCTCTTTTATGAGACTCTTACCTAAAATGGTACATGTACATGTATATCA
The DNA here is from genome assembly GCA_002080025.1 of Modiolus philippinarum. NCBI lineage: Eukaryota > Metazoa > Mollusca > Bivalvia > Mytilida > Modiolidae > Modiolus > Modiolus philippinarum. The sequence goes on along the minus strand of MJUU01006652.1, from coordinate 31,007 downwards.
TATAAATTTTCATATGGTAACCCTTTGTGACCTTTATATTAACACTTCAGATTAAATACTGTCACTTAAAGTTTCAAGCTGTCCTCTTGAGAGTCTTATATCCTGGTATCGTTTTTAAGAGCATTATTAAGTATTGCATATCATATCTTGAATTAATAAATTATATTTTATATATTAGCAACTTATTTAGGAAATGTTTTGAACATTAGCAAATAATTTACATTGACAAACATTATTGAGAGATGATATAAAAATCTTGGGATCACAGTTCATGCAGTTGCAAATAAATAAAGTACCAAAGACATTTAAGAAATTTCAAATAATTGCTGTCTTCAAAACCTCAGATCATATAAATAAAAAATTAACAAAGTTACTGTTAATTAATTTTCTGCATATGCACATTTCGACAAATTATGTCTCAGCAGTGCAGATCAAACCAAAATATTTGGAATTCCATTAACCGAAAAACATGTGAAAGCTGATAGAGAACATATAGCCAAAAGGGTCTAAATAGAAAAACCAAAATTTAGGTAAGGACAGAGCTATAAATCAGCAAAATAATACTGAGGCAAAAGTGCAGTGTGGGAATATCGACAGTCAAAAGTCCAGAGCAACACAAATGGATACAACAAAGCGAACAGAGAATATCCAGAAAATTCACGTACAATGTATGAGGGGCTGGACTTTTTTCGGGATGCCAGGATTGGAAGTTTTTTTTTTAACCTAGCAAATTTGGGATCACAATAATTAAAGCCCTGGATTTCATGAAATAAATGCATCACGAAACAAGATTTTATCAGTTTTTAAAGGTCCTTTGTAGTACGAGATTTTGAGACTTGAAAAATAAAGTTTGGATTCTGGGACGAGACTCCCTCCAACCCCCTCACATATCAGATGCACAGATTTATTGTATTATCCTTGAAATATATAATTTGATATAACAGAAACTGGCAAGATATTAGTGTATATCAAATGAACTTCCTTGTATCTGGGTAGTCAAGCTGTTTTCACAAAGTGATACTAAAATGAATAAATATAACCTGCATGACATGAGGGCTTAATTTATACTTCTCTGACTTTGCTTTTTACAAAATATACTAAAAATACACATTTATTTGAAAATATGTAAAGATTTAACTGTATCTGAAGCCTGTGATTGAAATTTCCATTCATGATATGTATTTTCTGTGTAATTGTCAAAAAATAAATACCATATTTTACCTAACATACCTCTAGGATGTTGCATTTTAGGGCATTTAATTAAGTGTAAAAACCTCAATAAAATGGCAAATGAAAAAGAGAATGCATGTTGTAAATATGGGTTTAGTGATAGTAGATATGGAGTGTTTGGTTGTAAATACTTGCTGTAGTGGTATATATAGTTTACTTTTTATTCCTGACACATTTTGCCAAGTAAAGTGTTTCAGGACCTGAACTCTTGACAGATGTGTCTTAATATAATATCCTGGGCTGCTTCTCTACACAAAAAGCAACTAAATGAGCCATTGAGATTAGTGCAGACATCATTTACTGTAAACTGGGAAATTTTTGTGCCGTCTTTTTTTTTTTTTGCGGTAAATTGACAGGATTTTAGTTTGCGCAGTTTTGAATTCGTGCTGTGAAGTCGTTGACCATTGATTTCAACAATAGACAAGTATATTCGCACCGTTTTATTTTAGCGCTTCCATTCCAAACGCGAAAATCGCGAAAATATTTCCCTGTTTACAGTATACCTTCTGGACTACTTCTCTTGATCAAATGCAAGATAAAAAAGATATGGTTTTTGTCTTGCCTGCGACGAAAGTCGCTGAAAGCGAGACATAGGTGTTACTCTCCGGCGGCGGCGGCATAAACTTTCATAAAACCTTAATAACTTTTAATGTATATTACTTATATGCAACATCTTTTGTCCACAGGTAGCTGATGGTGTAAGCTTTCCAGCATCACATGTTTAAGATGACCTTGACCTTGTCTTCATGGTTCAATGACTTCATAAAAATTGCGACATAGTTTCACATTCAAGTTGATTTCTCTGGATATGTAATACATAGATCCATTATATTAAGTGTATTGATGTATCTTAGTAGGTGCATGCCAGTCTGCCACTTGTCATTTGATCTCGACCTCATTTGCACAGTTCAGTGACTTTGTAAATTTTGCGACATAGTTTTACATTCAAGTCAATTTCTGAGACACTGTAATATATAGACATACTATATTTTGTCTATTGTTACATCTAGGCAGGTGCCTGCCAGTCTGACACCTTTCATGTAGCCTTGACCTCAATTTCATGGTTCATTGATCATGACTTTGAACATTTCTTTACTTTAACAGTTATTTCTCTGGAGCTATGATACCTAGAGTCATCATATTTGGTCTATTGCTACATCTGCGTGGGTGCATGCCAGTCTGACACCTGTCATGTAGCCTTGACCTCAATTTCATGGTTCATTGACTTTGAAAATTTCTTTGCTTTAACACTTATTTCTCTGTAGCTATGATACCTAAAGTCATCATATTTAGTCTATTGCTGCATCTAGATGGATGCATGCCAGTCTGACACCTGTCATTTAGCCTTGACCTCAATTTCATGGTGCATTGACTTTGGTCATTTCTCTTTAACTAGAATACTTGCAGTCATCATATTTGGTCTATTGCTACATCTAGGTGGGCGCATGCCAGCCTGACACCTGTCATGTAGCCTTGACCTCAATTTCACGGTTCATTGACTTTGAAAATTTCTTTGCTTTAACACTTATTTCTCTGTAGCTATGATACCTAGAGTCATCATATTTAGTCTATTGCTGCATCTAGATGGATGCATTCAAGTCTGACACCTGTCATTTAGCCTTGACCTCAATTTCATGGTTCATTGACTTTGATCATTTCTTTTTAACTAGAACACTTGCAGTCATCATATTTGGTCTACTGTTACATCAAGGTAGGCACATGCCAGTCTGACATCTGTCATGTAGCCTTGACCTCAATTTCACGGTTCATTGACTCTGAACATTTCTTTACTTCAACGCTTATTTCTCTGTAGCTATGATGCCTAGAGTCATCATATTTGGTCTGTTGCTACATCTAGGTTGGTGCATGCCAGTCTGGCACATGTCAGGTAGCCCTGACCTCAATTTCATGGTTCATTAACTTTGATCATTTCTCTTTAACTAGAACACTTACAGGCATCATATATGGTCTACTGTTACATCTAGGTGTGCACATGCCAGTCTGGCACCTGTCATGTGGCCATGACTAATTATTTTGGTAAAGATATGCATATACAGGCGAGACATTTCTGTGTCTACACTTGTTATTAATTTTGATAGATTTTATTGGCTCATCAATTTGCCTTTGATGTATAGAAGCAGCCCAGGAAATATAAGCCAAATCTGTCAAGATTTTCTTGGGAAGGGCATGGACCTCAAACACTTGACTTGGAACAATGAATGTTCCTGACATAACATCCTAAATAGATGTTGAGATTATTATGTTTTTTATATCTTGGTGAAGTTATCTTAACAAATATTTTCCATACCACGTGATGGGGTGTTTATTAGTTTAAATACTGTAAGTTGCTGTAACACTAAATGACATTTTGTTAATCTCTCTCTTACGGAAGCTTGGAAGGGGCATGTGAATTTTTTTTATCTCGTGGCCATAAGATACTATCTCATTCCCACAACATACTAAGTCATGGCCACGAGATAGCTATGTCGTGGCCACGAGAAATACTATCTCGTTCGGGCACCGCAACATACTAAGTCATGGCCATGAGATAGCTATGTCGTTCCCGAGTATTACTAAGTCCTAGCCACGAGATACTATCTCGTTCCCACAACATACTAAGTCGTGGCCACGACTTAATAATAATAATAATAATAATAATAATAATATTCTTTATTTCAAGAGGGTTACACAGTTAGTAATACAACTGATCTTCCCTGAGGCCCTCACAAGATAAAATAAAAACAAATTAACAATAAAATGCATTTTACAATATACAATATAACAATTATAATTGTTCAGACTGAGAACTCAACAAATAGTCTTTTATTTTGCACTTAAAAGAATGAATATTAGGTGCATCACGAATAGATTTTGGCAGATCATTCCACAAGGATGGTCCTGAATACATGAATGATTTTTTAAATAATTCTAAATTGGGTTTTGGAAGAGAAAGATTTCCTTGTATAACACTTCGAAGAGAATATGGATTATTTTCTGAGACATATTTGAATTTATCAACAAGATAAGTTGGTGCATCATTTTTGATACATTCGTATGCAAGTATGCATTTATGATACTTTATTCTTTGGTCAACAGTCAGCCACCCAAGCTGATTAAACAGGGGTTTTGAAGGGGCAAAGGGGTCTGTGTCCAGTATTACTCTAGCAGTTCTTTTCTGCAATTTCAAAATTCTATTTAATTCCTCGTTATTACAGCCACTCCAAGTTATGCAACAGTAATCTATCAGGGGAAGAATATATCCATTGAAGAAAAGTTTTCTTGCATCGAGATTTAAATATTTTTTAATTTTTAAAAGAAGATAAAGTCTGGATGAAATTTTAGCACACAATGTGTCAATTTGATGGGACCAGGTCAAAGAAGGGTCAATTTTGATACCCAAAATTTTTTCACACGTAGAAATCTGTACTGTTTCATTATCAATAGTAAGAACACTTTCATTGTAATAAGGCATAACTTTTTGATTTGTTCCAATGACCATGTATTTAGCTTTACTTGTGTTAATGAACATATTATTGTCACTACACCATTCTTCAACACAATGCAGATCCTCTTGTACCAAAGATTGTAGGGTATTAAAGCATTTTCCTGATAGGTGCAAAGTTTAGTCATCAGCATACAAATCAAAATTGCAATTTTTTGTATATAAAGGAAGGTCATTAATATATAAAATAAACAATAGAGGGCCTAGTATGGAGCCTTGAGGGACACCAAATTTGACAGACATTTTGTTAGAACATGAATTGCCTATATGTACTTGTTGAGTTCTGTCTTGGAGATAAGACGTGAAAAATAAAGCAGTCACATCACTGAAACCATATATAATCAATTTTTTACATAATATATCATGATCAACTGTATCAAAAGCCTTTTTAAAATCTATTAGTACAGACAAATTGATATTACCATTATTCATTTCCTGTAACCATTTATCTACANATGTAATAAATTGTATGTGTTGAAAGTGTACCTAGCCGCATGATTCTTGATTTTATTTGTTATGTTTAAATTGTCTTGTTTATTTGTTTATTGGGTACTTTAATTATATGTATTGCCATCAACTCCCAAGGAAGAAAAGTTTTGCTTTTTAATAAACATGACATATATTATTATTTTTTTTTTTATTTTCAATATTTGTTTATCTGTTATTTTTGTTGTGAGCTTTGTGGTATTTCCTGTAAAAACACCCCTTATTATACTTTATGATTAGAAATAGCATAATTAGCATAGTTTTCAACTATCATATCGTACGGTTGGTTATCGTATTGATAAGTCAGGTACGGAAATAAGGATCAGATACCGGAAATGATCCGTCGTTTATAATTTCGGTCAAAAACGGGAACGAAGAAACGTAGATTTTGGAATTTTAGGATGTGAGCGCCAACGTAGACCACCGAGATTTTTTACACACAAATTGGTGAGTAAACAGCCTACAAATCTATGGTAATTTGACGGTGGTCTACGTTGGCGCTCATATTTAATTTTAGACGCGTAGATGACAAAATCGTAGATTTTTGCCGTTCTGTCGGGTTTTCATTAACTTTGACACCTTTAAAATTGAACACTGGAAGTTCATGATGAAAAAAAAAGTATCAGAATACAAAGAATAGTTGCTATAATTTATTCAAATAGCCCCTGGTTCGTTTTCCGTGCTAAACTAATTATGCGAAGAAAAGGGGGGCCAAAAACAGCCTTTATCGTATCTTGTCCTTTGTGGTAAAGGGATCACGTCTACCATCTTCTCATGTTTAAATGTATTTTCATTATAAGTACAAAAAAATGTAAAACTAGAGCTGTCGCTGAATGGCAACCAGGTATACCCCCCCGCTAATTTAACCCTGAATCAATATGGCAAGTGTAAATTTAAGTGTGTGTGGACCCAATACAGTTGTGGACACAGTACAAATGTGGACACAATACAAGTATGGACAAAATATACCTCCCCTTTTTTTCTTAAATATTAAAGATGAATTATCTCCCCTTCCAAAATTTTGGACAACAACCATAATACTTCATGCAAATCTTCAGCTGGTTCACTAAAACTGTGCAACATTTCATCAAAATCCAAGCAGTGGTTTAGGAGTACATGTGCTGACAAGGATCACCCCTCCCCTTTAAACAGAAAATATTCAGACAAATTATCTCACCTTCAAAATTTCAGACAGCAACCATATTACTTCATGCACATCTTCAGGTGGTGTACTACAACTGTGTAACACTTCATCAAAATCCAAGCAGCCCCTTAAGAGAACATGTGCTGACAAGGTTTGTCTAATCCAATTCTTCCAGAAAATATTCAAAGACAAATTATCTCAACTTCCAAATTTCGACACCAACTATACAACTTCATGCACATCTTCAAACGGTGTACTGCAACTGTGTAACATTTCATCCAAATCCAAGCAGCCGTTTAGGAGAACATGCCCTGAAAAGGTTCGCCTCCCCCTTTTTCAAGAAAATATTCAAAGACAAATTGAAATTAGCTCCCCTTCAAAATATCGGGTAGCAACCATATTACTTCATGCACATCTTCAGATGGTGTACTACAACTGTGTAATATTTCATCAAAATCCAAGCAGCCGTTTAGGAGAACATGCGCTGACAAGGTACATGGATGGACAGACAGACGGACGTATGGACGGACGGACAGAGTGATTCCTATATACTCCCTAAACTTTGTTTGTGGGGGGTATAAAAAGAGAAGGATATCATTGCAATACTGGAAGTTTTAATTGATTCCTGTACATATATGTTCTATATCGGGACTGCACCACTTTTGATGGACTTATTCCTTTAATCATATAAAGCCAGGTTCATACAAAGACTAGTTGAGAAAAAAGACAATTTCAAATAGCCAGTTGAGAAAAAAACTTGAAGACAATTTTGGATAGCCAATCCCTTTAGTTTCCACTCAGTCCGTTGTATAGATAATTTGTACTAAGCAGCAGGCAAAGCCTATAGAGGGGTGACAAGGTTTTGGGAAATGGGATAAAAAATTTTAAATTTTGGGAACTTCGGAAAAATTATGAAAAAAATAAGGAAATGAGAAAACACAGCAAGTTTGAAGTGGGCAAACAAAAAATAAACATGAAAATTGGGAAAAGTTGCCATAAATAGGAGAGAAATGGGGAAAAAGGGTCCAAAAATGTGGGATCTGGAGAACATATCCCGTGTTACCCCCTCCCTACATTAGCTTTAAGGTAGATAGACAGTAATATTCATACCCATGAGATTTTGTTGTAAGTCGGCACAATTGAAGAACAAATCCTACTTACCTGAAATATGTAATAAAAAGTATGGGTCACCATGCTTGCTTTTTCTAGAGTTGGGTACAAAGTTTGCTCATTTTTAGCCATTTTTTCACCATAATTACATAGAATGCACGGGGAAAATATGGAAAGGCAATTTGTAGCTTAATAGAAATGAACTTTTTATCCATGAGAATTTGATGTATTTTTGTGAACAGATAGTTTATGATGTAATTTATTGGTTACAATTATAAAATGTATATGTCACCATGCTTTTAACAGAGATATTTTGCAAAGTTTCCGGAGTAAACGTAATTTACGGGAAAAGGGGGTTAATTCGCAGCAAACTAAACGAAATATGACGTTTCACATTTGTCCTTCAATTATGACGTCACAAAGGAAAAGTCCGGCACGAAAATCAAACCTACCCCGTATCCGACTCTACATTTTTCTAATGCGCGATTGAATTGCGCAGCGCAACAGTGTCTATCTACCTTAAGGTGTCTCAGTGGTATTATTCTGCCATTTTTGTCTCATAATTGTTCATTTAGGTTTCATTCATTAAGAAATTTAACAAAATAGTTATTTAAAATGAAAAGAAAGTTCAAACGTATTTAAAATTTATATTCCTAATCATTTTTATAACATGTTTGTTACAAAAAGGTGAGCTAAAATACATGAGCTTTAAAGCTGTTGCTGGATTTACAGAACACAGAAATTATTCAAGGGAGATAATTTGATAAAATAATTTAACAAAGATATCACTAGAAAAATTAACATTTTGCAATTTTTCTCTCTTATTTCAATGGTTACCCCTAATTTTTATTTTTAATATGTAAACTACATAATGATAATTAAACACATGCAAAGTATGAAAAAATAATAGATTTTTTTCAAACTACCCTCTCATATAATCATTTTCCCTATCATTTCTATGTAAAATCCTGAAATTTTCAATTTCAGATTTTGTGCTTAAATGCACGGTGACCCCCAAATTTTATTTTACATTTTGAACAATAATACAATTATGTTTCTACACAGAAAATATCACAAAATTCTATAATAGGAAATTAATACCCTGCAGACACCTTAAATACAAGATACAATTACCAATTTTAACAGACACAAAATATAATTGACAACATAATAAAATTAGTGCAGTTGTAGTGATTAATTATAGGGGCAGACCTTTTTTCGGAATACCGGGATTAATAGTTTTTAAGGTCGATAAAGGGGGATTTCTATAAAATAAGAATATTTCGGGAAATAAATAACAAAATACGGAAGTTACTGTGAATTCAAATTCTTCATGCGCATTTTGCCAACTTTTGTCAACTTCTGTCTCTTCAGTAAATGTACCAAGAATCAAGATTTCATCAATTTTGAAGTTTTTTTTTAAAATCAGTGTCTGGAATTTGAAATGATAAAGTTGGGATTCCGGGGTTAAGACCCCTTGCGCCTTCCATTATCTATATCTCAATAATATAGCACCCGAAAAGTAACCCTCTTACAACAGAGGGCAAGAGCACATCATTAAAGTGGAGACTTTTCAATGGAGAGTCACTAGGATAGAATCAAGATAGCCTACCGTGACTACCATTACACAAATAGCTCCAGTGGGAGCTAAAAGAGAACAGGGTAGACGCCAAAGCCTTATGATGTATCGTATGGTGAACCACTTAATAGTCATATCTCTCTCGATCAGATCCTGGTACTTACCATTTCACCCAGAACAGACAACGGATCAAATGAATTTGGCGGCTACAATCCTTGTATACAAGGATTGTCCACAATCCTTATACAAAAGGATTGTACAATCCTTGTATACAAGGATTGTAGTCGCCAACCTAAAATCATGTAATGTATATGTTTAGAAGAAATTATTTATATTAAAATGTATAAAATAAATAAAATTAGTATTATTTTTGCCTTTTTTGTCATTTTTACAATTTTTGAAGTAAAATAATTTAAATTTGAGACATCGACAACAAGAATTAATTAAGGCTGGGCTTGGGTTGTATTTACACAGCAATATCAAACAAACTTGGAAAATAATGAAAGGATTACCAATGAAGTTTTATATCAAGTAGGGATATTGAATAAATTATTAAAATGATATAATGATTATTTATGTGAAAAGGGATGGAATGATGACTCCAGATGGATAAGAGGGGATAGCAGTTATTTTTCAGCAATAAAAGTAAAATAAAATATTTTGATTCTTGTTTCTTATTGCAGCTGAACTTTGTGCATCTAATTTTTAATATTTCAGCATCTCTTCTATTGAGCTTGTTTATGTATGTGTATGTGTTTTATGTGATGTTACTTTACATTTGATCATATTTATCATTCATTCTTGTGTATCAGTAGTGCTGTAATTTAATATGTATTATTAATATAAAATAAAATAAAATAAAATAGAATTAAATAAATTAATTCTTGTTTCTTATTGCAGCTGAATTTTGTGCATGCTCT
>MJUU01006651.1:80437-92832 GCA_002080025.1 Modiolus philippinarum | reverse complement strand
GAGCAGGAGGGGGTATATTTGGCTGCCATATGGCGACAGCTCTTGTTCTAATTACATGAAACTGTCAACTTTCAGGTGAAGAACTGAATAAGAAAACAAAAATTTATATCTGGTTATAACTTGTGGGAATGTCATTAATCTTATACAGACCCCATCTAGGTTGTATTTTGTAACATGAATAGAAATTAGACATTGAACAAAACTTAAATCTTTTGCTGACTTATTAATTTATTTTCAGTGGTTTGAGGAAATTAGCATTTAGAAATCTGTCCTTTGGAATAAAGGAAATGTATAGAGGATTTAACATCAGTGCCACAGTCAAACAGTTACAAAGATATGTACCAACTCTTACTAGAGCAGATGTAACCAGGTTTGTAACCGGATATTAATGTAGTTATGGTTTACATAGTAATTCAGACATCTTGCAGTTGTGTGAATTCTCATTTTTCTTATTTAAGACAAGTCAGGACCTATGTTTAGACATTTGAGATATCCTTGTCTGTTCCCATCGGTGAGATATAAATTCACATGAGAAAATAAATTATGTCATTGAGGTCATGGTAAGTTTCTAAGACATGGCGGACATCAACTATAGTCTGGTGGTACACAAATTGTTTTTGCATACAAATATGAGAAAAATAATAAAACACCACTGGGAATAATGCAAGATTTAGAAATCTCAAACTGATTGGATTTCAATGGTTCTCTGCCTCGGCAGGCCTCGTAAGAGAAGTTTTGAAATCTTACCTTTGGATGTCTTGAGATTTCTCGATCTTGCACTCTCTAGAGTGATAGATTATATAAATCTTAAGTTTAATGTTTACTTGGCTTATAGTAAATATACCAATCAGACTTTTAGAAAATTGGCTAGTAACTACTTCACAGTGATTTATTTAAAGTGGTGTAGAAAATCTTCCGATTATTTTAAAATTCTAGAAACTCTCTGAGGCTGTTTCCTAAAATATCAAAACAATAACAATAACAGTAGACTATTTCTTCTGGTGAAATCTATATTTACTCAGCAAACTTTTATTAGACATTTTATTCAATGTTTCATACACATAGTGTGGGTGAAGTCACATTGTGCTGGTGTTTTGTGCTATATTTTGGTATTGTGCATGTGAACGGTCACACCTGCATTGATGCTTTGGGACTGACTTACTATTTTAATAGATTTTTATGGCATGTGTTTATATGCACGCAAACATTGTCTGGCTTGAATTTATTTTGCAGGTTCTCTGTAAAAATGACATTACTATGTACAATGCCAATTTAAGTTGTTTTCTAGATATAATTTCACCAATAAATAAACACAATATGTCTCCCAAACTTCGTTTGGGGGACATAATTAGCTCTGTATCCCTAGGGCTGCATTTATGGTTTTTTCGCCCATTTTATTAAAAATCTATAAACTGCCATTTGTCCTTCATTGCCTTGAACTATTTGATAATTATCAAAAAGAAATAATAATGTCTTTGGTACTAATACAGCAGAAAGGGTAATGTAGATATAAACATTATTGAAGACTGAAAAGAAACAAAGTTTTAACTCTTCACTTTTAAGTTTTTATCTGTCTTCACCTTTTTAACATCTCTAACATGTGATTGATATGAAATAAATTTATCTATTATTTTTTTATTAAACTTTTGTAGAGGACCCTCTGGTGTAAGAGCCCAGGCATTAGACAGAGAAGGACAGTTAGTTGATGACTTTGTGTTCGATGCAGGTGAAGGAGAGTTAGGGAGTAGGATATTACATGTACGTAATGCTCCCTCTCCAGCAGCAACATCATCTTTGTCTATAGCAAATATGGTGACAGATAAAGTAGAGAACACATTTGATTTATGATATTAGTTGTTAGTTTAAGGATTTGTTCAGTAAAATTGAAAATATTTATGTATAAAAATGTTAATTGGATAACTCAGGTACTTATGGGTAAGTGACTAGATCTCAGTTTTCACCATGCACTAGACTCAAGTGTTTTATCTCAGGTTTACGTGAAATGTATTCTGTGATGTGTTTTTATGTGACCGCAAAAAATTTGAGGTCGTATAATGGTATGGCGCTGTTGTCATCATCGTTGCTGTCGTCGTCATTGTCCACATAGTTGTCTGTAGATACTTTTGTTTTTGGTCAACAACTAAAGTTCTAGTTGATCAATCCTTATGAAATTTTTACACAATGTTCCTTGGCACAAAAGGAAGACTGTGATAGGTTTTTGATTGTGTGGACAAGTCATATATTCTTTATTCTGAAAGCAATACAGCTTATAGGTACAATAATTAATTACAAATACATATAATCATAGTAAAAGATATAATGATAATAATATTGTAGTTGACAAAAGGAGGCGGAAAATGGCAAAATTGGGTGTTTTAACAGAATTGGCCGTAGAATTCTTATTATTTATCAGGTTTGATGGGGTTTCTTTCATTGTGCTCCTGAGGAAATTTCCAATCAGTAGTATGTCAACAGATTTCACATTACATGTACCATTCATGAGATAAATGGGGTCCAAAAGGGGCAAATCACAATTTTTTAAGATTTTTGATAACTTCCTTTCTGAGCTATGAGGGGCCAAATGGGACCAAAATTGAAAATGTGCAGACTATATAAAATTTCTGTTTTTCATCAGATTTCAAAGGGATTTTTGTCTTAACATTCCTCTTGTCTTGATCTTTGAGTTGTATGTTAACAGATTTTTTTTGTATCTCTTATCGTTTCTGATCTATAAGGGGTCAAAGAGGTCAAAATTGCAATTTTCACAAATATGTAAAAGCTTTATTTCTCGTCGGATTTTAGCCGGACTTTTTCTTTGGATTCCTCTTGTTGTAAGCTTTCAGGGGTGTGTCACAGATCTTTCGGAGCTCTTAAGGTTTCTGAGCTTTAAGGGGTCAAAGGGCCAAAATGGCAATATGCAAAATCTTTACTTCTCATCAGATTTCGATGGTTTTTGTGTCACCTGCTGTAAGCAGAGTTGACACATTGGGATTACTATCTGTCGTCTTACGTCGTCGTTGTCTTCCTGCGTCGTCCGTCGGCTTTTGTCTCGCCCGCGACGAAAGTCGCAGAAAGCGAGACATAGGCGTGCAAAGTATGACGGCGGCGTAAACTCAAGTTTTTATATAGAAGCCTTTGATGTAGGAACTTTATATTTGTTCCATAGGTAGCTTACTGCGAACCCTATCTGTCGGATCCAAAATTATCTGACCTTTTTTGCTTAAGTCTGTTCGCGGTCCAGTGACCAGGTTAAGTTTTTTTGCTTAAGTCCATTTCTCAATAACTACAAGCTAGAAGTCAATGATATTTGGTATATAGCTTGGTCTTGGTTAGTACATGTCAGTCTGCCATATGGCTTTTGACCTTGACCTCAATTTCACGGTCCAGTGACCAGGTTAAGTTTTTTTGCTTAAGTCTGTTTCTCAATAACTACAACCATAGGTCACTGATATTTGGTATTTAGCTTGGTCTTGGTTAGTACATGTCAGTCTGCCATATGGCTTTTGACCTTGACCTCAATTTCAGGGTCCAGTGACCAGGTTAAGTTTTTTTGCTTAAGTCTGTTTCTCAATAACTACAAGCCATAGGTCACTGATATTTGGTATATAGCTTGGTCTTGGTTAGTACATGTCAGTCTGCCATATGGCTTTTGACCTTGACCTCAATTTCACGGTCCAGTGACAAGGTTAAGTTCTTTTGCTTAAATCTGTTTCTCAATAACTACAAGCCATAGGTCAATGATATTTGGTATATAATTTGGTTTTGGTTAGTACATGTCAGTCTGCCATATGGCTTTTGACCTTGACCTCAATTTCATGGTCTAGTGAACAAAGTTGCGTGTTTCTGATTAGAATAGTTTCTTAATTACTGTAAGTGGAATGGTAATAATATTTGGCTTGTAGGTTGCTCTTGAGTAGTACATGACTGTTTTAGCGACAAGCAGGGACGGGCGAGACATCTATTAGGGTCCACTCTTGTTGAATCCGCAACTCCTTCAAAACTACCATTCTGATTCCAACCAAACTTTCAGGATATGATGTTCACTTGTTCACTCATTCCTATCAAACTTTCAGGATATGTTGTTTACCTGGTGTAGTTGTGCACCTGATACTTAGAATTTAGATTTTTCAGATTAAGAGATTCACAGAGCCAAAATTGCTCATTTGTTAATCTGGTTTGTTAATTCGCAACCCCATCACATCTATAAGTCAGATTCCAACCAAACTTGCAGTATATGTTGTTCACTTGATCTTGTTGTGCATCTGATACGTAAAATTTTGAATATGCATATTTTAGAGGTTCACTGAGCCAAAATAGCTCATTTGTTAATTCAGTTTCTTAATGTGGAACTCATTTAAAAGTATAAGTCATATTCCAACCAACCTTTCAGAATATGTTGATCACTTGATATAATTGAGGACCTGAAAATTAAAATTTTGATTTCACAGATTTTAGAGGTTCATGGAGCCAAAGTAACTCATTTGTTAATTTGGTTTGTTAATCTTTGACTACTTCACAACTGTCTGTCTGATTCCAACCTAACTACCAGTATATGTTGTTTATCAGGTCTGGTTAGGCACATTATAGTTAAAATTTTGTTTTTACAGATTTAAGAGGTTTGCCAAGCCAACATAGCTCATTTGTTAATTCAGTTTGTTAATCTGCAATCCCCCACAACTGTATTCATATTCTAAACAAATTTGCAGAATATGTTTTTTCTCCTAATATAGTCATGTACATGATATTTAAAAGTCTAATTTTACAGATTTTAGAGGTTCACTGGGCCAAAAATGGCTCTTCTGTAGTGTAGGCGACACAAGTGTTCCATGGAACACCCATCAATTTTTTTTCTTTGGATTCCTGTTGATGTAAGCTGTCAGTAGTATGTCAACAGATTTAGCATAACTCTGACAGATTCTGAGCTTTCAGGGATCAAAAGGGCTAAGTTCTGTGTTCTCTAGTTTGTGTCCACCTAATTACTGTGTCAATATCCTTATTGTGTCCATTTAGTTATTGTGTCAAGTGCTTTACTGTGTCCACATTCACTTTATATAACACTTGTTCAAATTTCAGTGGTCGACATGCTGCAGTTGTATCATGCTGGGCTCCGCGCAGCCCTATATTGAACAATATGTTTGAGTTTGAAAAGCAATTACAAAATTTATACCATTGACATAATATTTAATAATGTATTAAATAAATTAATTTGAAAAGTATGCGCAATATATAAATAGATAATATTTTTCAATGAAATTGTTTATTTTAGAAAAATTTCAATAATCTTTTGACCTCCTAATTTGAGCACATTTTAAAAATTTATTCAAAACTTCTACCTTTGGTGTGAAAAGGTTGAGACAAAATTAAAAATGAGAATGGTGGATTTTTTTTTAATGTTTTGGGGTAAGAAGGTGATGGTGTAAACTGAGGTATTGTATAATATTGTCACTAATCACAGTATACTGCTCATGTTTCAGTGGGGAAAAATCCATTATAGTGCAATAATATGGGATATATTTTTATTTATGATGATCTGTGATAATTGAGGTATAATTTTTTATTATGATGATTTGTATATTTTATAATATAATGTTTGGGTATGTATTTATTGACTTCTAAGTCAGAATAGGGAAATATATTGCATTTAATTTTTATATGGTGAATATGATCTCTTCTTTTCAAGAACAAATTCCCCTAATATTTTTTACTTAATTTGAATGGAATATTAAACTGATTTAAATAATAGTGAAAGTACATTCTTTACTGGGCTTTTTTGTTGTCTTTTTTTTTAAAGCATGGTCAAAAAATGTTTTGTTTCCTTTGAGAGGATACTGGTAATTTCAGTTTTGCCTTGTACTATGATGGTTAACTGACTACAAACAAAGTTTCCTTCTAGCTCTGAGATCCCTTCCTGTTAAAATGACAGTGATATAACAATGAATATTGGTTAGTTGATAGAATCCAGTATTGCACAAATGTTACTTCATGCATGTCCCAGTTTTATGTATGAATGATTCAGACTTTTTCATATTGGTCCATTTCATATAAACTATAACAAGTATGTGATATAACCATGTAGGTAAATTTTAGACAGTCTGTATGTTCTACATTTGAAAGATTACAGATTCATTTCTCATTAATGATAAGTGATACAGCAATTATACCTATTCATTAGAGCAGGGATTTTATATCTTATACAATATAGACTCTTATGCATCTGAAGGAACTTTTCAAAATTTTTATAAAAATTGAATGGAGAAATTCAAAATTTCAATGATAGTATTGTTCAATTTATACTGTAAATAAAAATTTCATTTTTGTGAACTACAAAAATATGAGGAAACAAAATATATTAGGAACCAAAGTTAAAAGAACAATATATAACTTGTGCAAAGCCTGACAGTATTTTTACCACTGAGTTCATTACAATTAATATTTTTTTAGCCTTTGCCAGTAACAGAAAAAATGCAAAATTTAAGAAAAACTTTTGAAGTTGCATCATATACAAATACATTACTTTTTGTGCATTAGCATGTGTAGAAAGGTAATACAGTTACTGCATGACAGAAGAAAAACAGAAAAATGTCTGGGGAAAAGATACAGTAATTCAGGGTATAACCAGGCCAGTGTCTATTGTTTATGTATATTTAGTTATTCACTTATTTTATTTCATTTACAGTAACTACTGACAACATTTTTGTCAAGATCAACACTGCCAGTTTAAATTTTAATATATGGTGCAAGTTTAACCTTTATACTTTGAGGGGGTGCTATTATTTTGTAGGTAAAGTCAAGATAAATTTGTTATACTAGACAGGTTAATTTTGTAAAAGATGCAAAATGTGTGATATAAAAATGAAGTGTCATGTAAGGCCATGTAAAATTAATTATCTGGTTCTCAGATAATGACTTTCAAAAAAATGGTGAGGGAGGGAGGGTATTTAATTTATGTATTTATTTTGTATGCTCATCCATACTCCATCGTTAACTTTTGAGATTTTATGAATAAATATTAAAATATTGTTAAGTATACAAAAGTAAGAGAGAACAAAACCATAAGAAAAAAAATACTCCAAAGACAATGAAAAACACAAATAGCAAAGACATTATACACAAGGACAATATATGTATAGTCCCTGCATCACATAAGTACCACACAGAAAAGAAAAATGTATATTGACCATACCATAAATGGAGTATGCATCACGAATCTTGGAGTCAAAGCAAACTGCAATCATCAAAGACATGAAACAGGTAAAGAAAAGACAGATCCAATATACCTCACCAGGATATGTCACCTTAAAGAAACTCCTGGAGAAAATTGAATTAGACTCCCTTATAGACAGGGGAATAATTTATGAACCTTGATTAGATCCAATGGGATCCGGTAAATCAGGTGTATTTGTATTATTTACTTGGTCACAAGTCGGTGACAGCAGTACAAGTGGAAGGGTTACAGTCAGATACACTGACCATTTAGATAGAGGAAAATCTATCAAGGAAATCACAAAAATAAATTCTTGCAATTATCAAAATGATAATGGGATCCCCTTCCAGTGACTGCAATGACAGATTCTTTATTTTCGAGTTCAGAACAAGATCTAGAAAGACCCTTCTCAAGACTGGATTTCAAAACATTCTCGTGCATTAAATGATCTCTGTTTTCTGGTATTTCAGGCAGACTAGCCATACTCCCCTTTCATAATTTCCTTTACGGTTGTTTAATCCGCCAAATTCACAATAAACGATGGGTAAACGCACGAAAACCCGTCAAAAGTGTCAGCGAATTTGTTGTTGACAAAACCATTCGGAATATAAACCGGAAGTAGCGATTTCTTTAAAGAAAATGAAAAATCAAGAGAGCTTCGAATGAAATTTGAGTTGTCTCTCTTTGATCAATTCAAAAGAAAAAGCGTGAAAATTTGAACGCGGATTTTGTTACCGTTGTATTTATTTTTGGGAGGCAATAAATACAGGCCAGCGGCCAGGTTTTTGCCCATGCGGCGGTATCTGAGAACCAGATAATTAATTTTACATGGCCTAATCTTATCAGATGTCATGGAAATATGTAACTATTATAAAATGTGCCATAGATTTGTCTCTTACTTTGTTGACATCATTCAGCTGCAAATTGATTTTTTTTTTTGCAACTGAAAGTAACAAGAGAATGTTTAAAGGTTGTCTACTTATTATCTGCTTTGATTATATATCTGACATATTCCTTATATTGTGTTACACATTATAAACTTATTTGGTATACATAAACTCTGCAAAAACTTCCTAACAATATTTTAATAATAATATCATTATTGCCCTATTACTTAAAAATTGTTGTTAAAGAAAATTGATACTGTTTTTAGTAATTGTTATAAGTCTATAATTTTTTGTACAAAGTTTGTCAATCACACATGGAGAACAACAAAATAAAAATATTAGATATTAATAAACCTTCAACATTTACAATTAGAGTGAAAACAGCCCAAGTTTTTGGATTTTACTCCTTTGACAAGGTTAAAAACAAACCAAGACACATGTCAAATCCTTTTTTAGCCATGGAAAATTACTGCATATGAATGTGTTACATTAATATGTTATAGAGACACTTTTTCTGTTGTTGTTGTTTTTTTTTTTTCTCTCAAAACAACAAAAAATGACCATAGAGAGCACTCCATTATGTTGTACAAACTTGTCAGATATGGAATTGCCAAAGGAAATAAATAACTATCATGATCTCCACATACAAATATTTGAATTATCTTCTTATAATATTTATATAATTGCTCCATTTAATCAGAAATATTGATAAGGAAAGAATAAAGAATTGTTGAAATTTTGTTCTTGTTCAATATTATTTGAAGATATGTTACAGTTTGGTATGAAAGGATGTTCCACCTCTCTCTCAGCTCAGGTACCAGCTGGTTATGACTTTGTCTAAATGGAAACTTTTCACATGGTTCAACCATTTATACATCGAATTATCAATTTTTGGTTCATGTATAACATATTCCTTAAACACTTATTGACTCACATGAAAGCATGAGCCAATTTAGGATTTTTTGTGTCCTTTGTTTATCAATTAAACAACTTCTTTATAAAACTAACTTTAGTTCTAGGTGATCATCCTTATTTGATTCAAACATAATTTTAAGTATAATGGTCCTATTTGTTTCTATTACAAGGACCAAAGATGTCCACAGTTGATATTTATATATTTAGATTATCAATCATTTTTAGATCACCTCACTAAGTGAGGGGGAGTCTTGTGTGATACCCCCAACGTCGGCATCCATATCGATGTCAGTGCCCTGTTAGATAGAATGTTTAGAGTCCATTCCAGCTTACTGACATGTCCCACATCACTGTATTGGTATGAATGATATATTTAGGGATGAAAGCTGTAATGCATGCTTCGGATGCCGTCTTTGACCTACATTTTATGCATGAGCGGCTTGGTTAGGTGAAAGCTGTAATGCATGCTTCGGATGCCGTCTTTGACCTACATTTTATGCATGAGCGGCTTGGTTAGGTAGAATTGTTGAAATCCATTCCCCCTTACTGACATGCCGCACAAAAACCATATTGGTATGTATGATGTATTTTTGGATGACAGCTTGAATGCATGCTTCAGATGCTGTCTATCATTTTACATATGCATGATGCATTTTGGGATCACAGCTGCAATGAATGCTTTGGATGCAGTCTGTAACATTCATTGTTATAGTTCACTCCCGTTTACTGATGTTCAACATGTGACAATGCTGCGAAATGAGGTGAACTTAGCAGGCTGTGGCTGCCTTCTATGTTTTAGATTTTCCTTTGTTAAGATAGATTCAGAATTTCCTTCAAAAGTCTGTTTTGTGTAAATCATCAGGATTTACATTCAGTATGGCCATAAAATGGAAAATCTCAAAATTCTGAAATTCAGCTTTACATCTGTGAAGTTAGGGACAATTATCAAGACGCATAAGCCCAATAAGTCTAAGTCTCCAGAACTATTTAATTCACAAAATGAAATTGTTTTTGACGACAGCACCAAGTTTAATGCCACCAAACAGGCAGCAAAGGACTGGTCAGCTCAAAATTTGAATAATCCGTCCAACTGTGCTGAAATTTCATCTTGCTGACTGGTAGTATATGTGCAAGAAAATAAAACAGCCTTGCATTGTAGTATAGTAAAAGGAAGTTAGTCTAGTAAAAGGCAGGGACTTCTCCATGTACGAGATTACTTGTTCTTCCCATGATATAGATGAAAGACTGCTTCATCCATATGGACAAAAGCTATTCATTCCAAAACCAAATCACCTCTGTAGATAGCACCCATTACAAACATTTTATAGGGCAGAGATATATATTTGTTGAGTTTTTCTCCCTTTAAAAAGCAGGTGCTTCTGGATGTTGATAAATGAAATAAGGGAATCTTCACTTCCAGTTGAGAAATGCACAACCTATTCTTCCAGGAAAGCATTAAAAGAGAGCTTCACATGTTTATTTCCACTCAATCCTTCCACTTCTCTCAAATGCACAATTCTATATCTTCCAATGGGCATATAAAGGGACAGTACATGTATGATATTGAATGGAGTCTTTATTTATTCTCAAATGGACATAATAAAGCACAAAATGCCAAATACCAGTTGTAAATAGGGTTCTTTATCAGCTATATGGTTTCAGATTTTTGTAGAACTTTCAGATTTCACGTGATCCTCTTGAATGACGATGTCAGTGTTCATGTATTACTTGATGCATCCATTCCATTTGTGTTGATCTCTTATCTCTATATCTACATTCCATATCCAAAAAGATCCGTAACCAACTCTGCCTATTACTATTATGATATAATTACAGTATACAGAGGAGGATGTCATTGCAATGCTGGAATTCTTGATTGATAACATATTTGTAGAATATGGAGGACAAGTTTTCCAGCAGACAATAGGGATACCTATGGGGACTAATTGTGCGCCACTTCTAGCAGATTTGTTCCTTTATTCGTATGAAGCCAGGTTCATACAAGGGCTAGTTCAGAAAAAAGACAATAAGCTAGCCAACTCCTTTAATTTCAGTTTCCGTTATATAGATGATGTTCTTTCATTGAACAGTCCTCAATTTAAGGATAACCTTCATCTTATATACCCAAATGAACTCGAAATTAAAGAGACCACTGATACACCATCATCAGCATCATACCTGGACCTATACCTCTACATTGACAACTCTGGACGTCTGAACACAAAACTTTACGACAAGCGTGATGATTTCGACTTTCCAATCGTGAACTTCCCGTTTTTGAGCAGTAATATTCCCAATTCTCCGGCATATGGCGTGTACATTTCACAACTCATTCGCTATTGCCGTGCCTGTAGTTTGTACAGCGATTTCGTCAACAGAGCGAAAATCTGTCTCAAAAACTTATACATCAAGGGTATGTTCAGTCACTGTTGCAATTGTCACTACAGAAGTTTTACGGTCGTCACCACGATTTGACAGACCATTGCAATGTTTCTGTTTCACAAATGAGAACAGATATTTTTTGGTAGATCCAGAGTTTGTTACTGGACTGACTAACACCGACTGTGACAAAACTGGACTTTTCACTGGCAGTGTGACGGATGCCACATGTGGAGCAGATCATGCTTACCCTTCCGGAGCACCTGATGATACCTCAGTTTTTATAGGGGTTCACACAGCTAGTGCTTTAGTTTTGTGGCGTTTTTGTTCATTTTTGTTTTTTTGTTTTGTCTTTATCATACTGTCTCAATTCGTGTTGCTGTGAATTGCCGTGATTTTGGATTTATGATTTTAGAATTTCCCATTTCTCTGTTCTTGCTTCGGTATTCGTTTGCCGATGTATTTGAAGTATCACAGAGATTATGAAAGTGTTGACCGGGCGCACATTTTCAACATGAAGCGCTACCGCGCTTTATAAAAATGTGCTGCGGTCAACACTTTCATACCTCAATGAAACTTCAAAATAATGCATTCAATTCTTAAACAGGTTCACCTCACTTGTGTACATCTCTTTACCTCTAGTATTCACCTTCTAAACATAACCAGTTGCATACCTCCAGAGAAATGTAAAATATTGGTTAATAAGTCTCTGGTATTTCTATCTATAATGACACAGCTCTGTCTTTCTGGTGTATCCAATCATGGAAGTACTTCAAATCCAATAGTGGTAGTGAATTACCGAAATAATTAAGATTGCCGCGGAAAATGACTTCTTCGTTATTTTGTTATTTACTCTGAGTTTCACAAACTTCTTCCATTACTTGTTTTAATCACATTTTTCACTATCACCCATGCCAATTTCTTACTCTTCAGCTCTTGCTGTTATCCGATTCTTATACCAAATCTCATTCGTCTTGCCGTGGCATCTACTATGCATCCTCCAGTAGCAA
>MJUU01006651.1:51842-74266 GCA_002080025.1 Modiolus philippinarum | reverse complement strand
ATCTAAAGGCTATAATGACATTATACATCACTTTACAGTGATAAGTTACAGTAATTCTATTTGTTTAAATTAGCCTATATCTATTCAGAATAAGAAATACAGTAAAAAAAATTGATACCACCCACAGGCATCACTCATTTCTATTGTCAAGTTTTCTTTCTGTATCAATCAACTAATCACTTTGAAGTTATTTAATCAGTCTATACACTATTTACATTACGATCAATGTCACTTCACTTCTTCTATTTCTTCTACTTTGTTGTTTATATTTATTATATCTTTGTACTTTTACCCATTGTTCGAAACTGTTTTTAACGTCGATGTCCTCTTTGTATGTAAGCAGTAACATAATGTTCTTGTAATGTCTTCGATGTCCTTATAATTCACCTTTTTAAGTCTGATATGATCTGAAATACTGTCCATTGAAGAATCCAGGATTAGCTGCACAAGAAATCTTTTTAATTTGACACTGTTGAATGTTCCTTTCTTAATGTTTTCCATGTAGCATTTTAACGTCAATAGATGTTTCTCTCGAATTTCCTGTAGTTTGCAACAGTCCAATAGGAAATGCTCTATAGTTTCCACTGAGTTATGACACTGTTGACAGATCTCAGTTTCCATATGTTTACTAAATTTTGCTTTCTTTGATTGTAGGTATCTGTAAGCAGTCGTACCTTTATCTCTGCTTTCTTTACATCTAAAACGTTGTTTTGTATGGTTCTCCATATCTGATGTTTGTTACTAGTTGGGTTTGACTGAATATTCAAATGTTTTAGTGTTGTTTTTTCCAGTTTTTCTTCTTGCCATATGTTTTCCAAGAATTTTCCTATGTGTTCTCGGACTGTCTTCTTCTAATTTTCTCTTGTAGGAGTACCATTGAACAGGGTTTCAATTGTTAGTAGGTTATATTTTTTCAGTAGATGTTTCACTCTAATTATGTAACAGTTACCGTTTGGTTTGTGTAAACACATTGCTAAGTTGTCTTTCTAGGATTTTAAATCCAACTGTGTTATTATCTTGTAATATATTTCCAGTAAAAACGAGTACTAGTCTACCGACTATGGCTTCTATTGGTTCTTTTCCAAGTAGGCTATATGTTGCTATGTTGGATACTCGGTCAAGGAGTCCCTGTATCTGTCTACATACTTTCAATTGTAGCTTTTCTAGTCTTGATATATCCGTGGTGGTATAGTTCAGTACCTCTATTCCATATGCTCTAGGAATGACATATGTTTTCCAGATTTTGTAGGCTACTATCGGGGACATGCCTTTTCTTACGTGAAGTCCGGGTCATAATAGTGAATAAAGAGTTTTTCTTGCTGTTTTGAACCGATTTTCAATGTTAATTCTGTTGTTTTCATTCCTAATTAAACCAAGATGTTTTGTGATTGTGATATAGTTTCATTTCCTAAATGCACTTTTAAACCGGACTGTCCTTTTGTAAGAGCTACTAGATCAGATTTTGATGGATTTATTTTCACTATGTCTCTATTACTTAAGTTTACAACTATATCTAGTAGAGCCTGTATGTCGCTTTCAATGCTTGCTAAAATAGCAATATCATCTGCACAAGTTGGCGCCATTACGTTAATATTTCCAATTTTTGCCCCTATTTCTGATTTTTCAACGGCTTGCAATATAGTGTTGTTGTATCTTTTATACAGAACAGATGATAATTTTGCTCCCTGTCGTCCACCCTGATTGACGATGACTTTTTCAGGAAACTTGTTGTTCCATTTCACTTAACTGTCATGTTTCGGTATAAATTTCGTAGAAGTATCCATATAGAACCGTCAATGCCATCATGAAATACAGAAATAGTTTATTGAAAAGGATTTCGTGGTTAAGTTTGTCAAATGCCTTCTGTGTATCTAAAGTAAGCGGAAATAGCTGTTTCAAAACTTCCTTGTAATGTTCTGATGGATGCAGTGTGCAATGAAGAAGATTTTTCCGTAAAACCACGTTGGCGTTTGCTTTGTGATGGCAATAATTTTGGTTCAATCCTGTTTTTCAATAGACTTTCAGCAACAGTAGAGAAAGTGTTCGTGACAGTAATACCACGGTAATCATCAGTTTCTTGATATGTCTTATCCTTTCCTGTTTTTAAAACTGGAGTCAATATTCCTTCTTTGAACTTTTTCGGAATATTTAGTTCATCAAAAATGTTGTTGACAATAGACAGTAAAAACTGGAACATTTCCTCTGGACTATTTCTCAAGTGTTCTGCGCTGAGATACTATTAGCAACCGGAGATTTTCCTGTTGTCATCTTTCTAATTGTTATTCAGGTTAGCATACTATAGAGCATTTTATAAGTTTATTGACGTGTCTTTAATAGCTGTGTAACAGTGGATTCATCCCGGCAGTGTATTCCTTCCTTTTGGATAAAATGCACTAGGGTAGAATATCAACAACATCTAATTGACCAATCACAATGGAGTACTGACCGTGACGGAATAAACATCAAGTTAGAAATACAATAGGTTGTTTATATACGCGGAAATTCTGCACGCCGGAAAGAAAGTACGCTTACAGCTGTACTCCCTGGTCATAGCAAGAATTTTAGCCTGATTTCATTGCAGACGTGACATAGCAATATATAGAATCCACAACAGCATCGAGTTAGAAACGACATTTCTACACTAGAGATAGTTAAATTTTCAATATTTTAAACGCGAGGCTTGCCGAGCGTTTAAAATATTTGAAAATTTAACTATCGAGAGTGTAGAAATGTTGTTTCTCACGAGATACTGTTGTGGATTTTATTTCTCTAATGATTTCAAGGCGATTTTGGACAAAAAACATGACTCCCTTTTTTGATTATCCGAAATAAATGTGTTCTTTGAGCATGACGTCATCAGGCATGGTCGCCCTTTTTCATGACGTCACAATGGTAAAGTAGCAAAACGGCAAACAAATTTGACGTCATAATTGAATTTCATCCAATCATTTGCCGAGAACAACATTCTCTCTAGAGAGGAGAAACATATTTCTCCAACTGTTCAGGAAACGTGAAAACATGACAGAAATTAGAGAAAGTTCCGTAATCCACATAGTCCCGAGCATCAAGGAGAATGAATAATTTTGAAAATGGAGTCATTAGTTGGAAAGCATATGTAGCAACACTGAGCATCCGATGGGAAGGAGGTAGATCTATTCTGAATCATTACATAATATTAAGGTAGTGACACCCAACTTATTCTTAAGTATAGTGATCGTATTGCATCATATATCTGAGATTAATAAATGAACTAACAGTGTTTAATTTCACTATGTCTGTGTAAATAAAATTGCTACTTTTATGTTCCAAGACAGCTAACTCTCCGAAAGGATTAAATAAGTGATTGCAGTTCGTGAACCTTCAAATTGTCTATCACTTCATACATTTACAAAATCTTAAAACTTTTATTTGAATCCGGGTCCGTTCGCCCTGATTCACGTTCGCCCTATTGTCTGTTCGCCCTAATCCCCTTTCGCCCTGGGTCCGTTCGCCCTAATACCTATTTGCTCTATTTATTCGAAATAATCGTGTTTTAACACATATGTTGAGAATAAACATGTATTTAAAGCAGAAATAGTAATTACTTGCAAAATTTATCAAAAATCAAGAAGAGTATTGGAAGTAAGACAACCTGATAATATGGTGGACGAACAGCAGAAATCAAGTATAAATCCAGAACCCGGAAAAACATTATCCAATGTTACTTGAAATGGAAATGTGTTGGCATTTTCCTCAATCGGCCTGAACATTATACCGATAACACTGCTTACCGGGGGTGATTATATGTAAAGTTGCATAAAAACTTTAAAATAAAAGTATAATACTTTTTTCAACAANTTTTGAAAATGGAGTCATTAGTTGGAAAGCATATGTAGCAACACTGAGCATCCGATGGGAAGGAGGTAGATCTATTCTGAATCATTACATAATATTAAGGTAGTGACACCCAACTTATTCTTAAGTATAGTGATCGTATTGCATCATATATCTGAGATTAATAAATCACTAACAGTGTTTAATTTCACTATATCTGTGTAAATACTTTTATGTTCCAAGACAGCTAACTCTCCGAAAGGATTAAATTAGTGATTGCAGTTCGTGAACCTTGAAATTGTCTATCACTTCATACATTTACAAAATCTTAAAACTTTTATTTAGTCCATTCAGGCTAGACATTACATAAAATTTTGCATTTTTGGGATTTATATGTCGTTGTGTTTTAGTCATATATAAGTCGGGATCTTTGCTCTTTCTTTTAGGCCTACCCAGTATATCACGTGCGTAATATCCGTAAATAAAAAAGAGCAGTGAATCTTTGTTTACGTTTGTAATGACGAATATTTTATTTATATAAGTTGATTTACAAATTTATCACCATGCCTTGGAGCTTCCCATGGTCGGAATTCGTAAAGAAAAGGGCATGCAGATACCTTCTTCAACACTATCTTGGACAGTTCCTGAAAGAGAAGTTAACACTCGATCAGCTGAGTGTCAATCTGTCCAGTGGAAAGGGAAACATCACACAACTTGATCTGAACGTAGAGGTTAAAACATAAAACAATTGATCAAATTTTGTGCATAATCACATCGATTTTATCATCCATCTCATATGCTGAAAAATCGTACATTCAACAACAACAAATCGAAAACTGATTTCTTGCTGTAAAGATAAAGGAGTATGACACAGGCAATTTTTTCAGACAAAAGTTGCTATTTATATGTTATTCTCATCACAAATGACTTTCCTTTGTTAACATTCTCTAAATGTCATCTCAGTTTTGTTAATCTGTTAAAGTGAAAAGTCGGAAAACAAACATCAGGATACAAAAATGTAGGTTTTCCTTGACTTTAATGTAAACTGATGGTTTACAGGGACAAGGTGGCTGAGTGGCTACAGTTAGCTCAATGCGAACTGATTCTCTCTCTCTAAACACCGAGTATTTTCCTGGTGGGACACTGCAAAACACAGAAATTTTTCGAAAAATCCTCGGTGTTGTCTTGGAGGAATCACATGGATTAGCGTGACATTTATTGCTCTGAAAACGAAAATCCTCCCAACACTGTGAAATTTATTTACCTGTGTTCCTTTGATCTTTTGCCGGTAATCACAGTCGTTAATTAGCAAGTTGTTAACATTTCATCAATAATGTTTTAATAAAAATTATATTTTTTTCCAAAGGTAGCTATTAAAAGTAAAAAGTCAATTTGTTTTTGAAATAACTTTAAAAAAATTGGCATGAAAATCCAAACAGATTGTACTGACAAATTGATATATCCACGCCAGGGAGTTCACATGTTTTTGGAAATAAAATTGCTATGTGTTTTTTTACTATAGAAAGGGTCCACAAAGTTTAAAAAAAATAGAGGATGTAATTTTTGTCACATATTCTATTTTTAGACATTTACCTAATCATGCTAATGGTGATGCTTGATTCATTACAACCTGGGTTTTCTGAAAATCTTGGAACTTTTACTTATAAAAGGGATGAATAAAACTGAACAATGTTCGTTAGCAGGACTTTAAATATTTTTAGAGGTTTAAATTAAGTTGTAACCACATTTTGTTCCTGTAAAATGTTTAAATCCATAGTCTGGACCGGAATGTTTTTTGAGCGAAACAAGTGAAAACCTCACGACTCACATGTTAGAAGATTTATGCAGCAATACAAATAAATTACTTTTTAAACGTTTTAGGACCTGACAGTTATCAAATTATTACTTCTTAAAATGTATTTTGAAGAAAATGATTTGTCATTAACAGCGAGGATGTTGAAATTTCTACAACCATCACAAATATTGACTTGTAATTTGTCAATCATTCAATTCTGACAATCGGACAGGTAATTAACATTTATAAGTTTTATTGCTCTCAACAGCAATAAAAGTCGCGGTGTTGAGATTAGAGTTTGGGAGGGATTTTGGAGATTAATCTGAAATTAACCGTGTTACACCGAAATCCGTGATCAGACAGAGAGAATCAGTTCACGTTGAGCTAACTGTAAGGCACTGAACTTTCAACCAAACTTGCCAATACGACTAAGTGCGAATCCAGCATGTGTGAAAATTTCAAGGCACCTAGCATGGAGGTTTCAGAAACTTCAGGCTTTCTTTCTTCACAAGGATTGTGACTATGCAAGAAGCTCGGAATTGCTATAAGGTCTTTAATCTTACAGCCTGTGTTAAAAGCATGCATAGAGCTCATGTTCATTGTTTCAACTTGTTATAGAATACAGTAATGACAGTACAGCCAGAGACTTACCACGAAAAATCACTGTGAGAGACATATAAAATGTATCTCTATAATGAGGCAGAATAAAAATCAAAGTACTGAAGTACTGTTTAGTCGGATTTACGCGTTAATTTCGAAAAAAGATAATCGTAAAATTATTTACTGGGCAACAAAAGACTATATAGAAAATGTTGAAAGTATAGAAGNTAAAGTCCAGAAGTTACTCTCTATATGTCTATGTAAAAAGTTTTGGAAAAATAAAAAAAATGCCTATCTACCGACCCTAATTTTGAAGAGTATGTTACCGGAAACACAGGTATTTTTTTTAGGCCTGAATAAAGTACAGCCAGAGACCTACCGTGATAAATCACTGTGATGGATGTATCACTCTGCTTAGTGAAATGTGTATATTTTAATTCCTGTTTGAGCTACAAACATAATTATACCCCTGCTCGCCATCAGGGATCAGGGGTATAATTTTTTCGGTGTGTGTGTGTGTGGTTCTGTCCATAACACATTTTCGTCGCATATATCTCAGCAGTGGTATAAGGTACAGATCTGAAATTTTGTCACAAGCTTTGTATGAGCATGCCATATTTTGGGATGTGTTTTCAGACCTGTCTGGATACTACTTCCTGTTTACTGATTTATTTAATTTTTGACACTTTTCAAGGCTGTGACTCATCTACTTCCTGTTTGCCGATAACTATGATTTTTATCCATTATAGCCATACAAAATGTATATTGAAATTTTTTGTCAAGGAATTCTCAGCTTGTGTATATAGTATTGAGTAATGAGCTGGGGTATAATTGGACGCCATTTGACGACAGCTCTTGTTTCTTTTGCATTTAGAGTGATGCATTCTACCATACGACATGCAAATGAAATTTAGTGGATTGATAAATCAAGAAATATGGTAAACTTTTTTGATAATTTAGAGTGAAATGTCACCATGGTAAGTCTCTGGCTGTACTGTATATACTTTTTCCTGATAGAACAATCCACATAATTTCTCTTGCATGTCAAGTGGTAGACTGCATCACTTTAAAAGCAAAAGATACCATCCTGATAGATCAAAAAAGAAATTAAATATTCTCATTTCACTAAGCAGAGTGATACGTCTATTACAGTGATTTATCACGTTAAGTCTCTGGCTGTACTGTACCTGTAATTTCCGACATAACATAAAGCATACCTTTACATTCTCCCTTTGGTGAATAACATTTTTTTTTCTGTGGGTCTTTTTTCTCTTCACAATCTATTTAATCCTGTCTTATATACATTTGTGTACATGTAACACACATACCCCTGAGTCCCTGACAAGAAACTTCAGATGGTGAAGAGGCATAAACTTAAATTACAAGATTTGACACAGAATCCTTATTCCGTGTATATTTTCTCCTCAACAAACATAATAATAATAATGTATAAAATTTATGCATCAAATTCAGGACAGGAACTGCTGTGGATGGTAATTCTGTTATCAAAACTACTTAAAAATGGAAAAACTTGATTCCATAGACATCATATCTATACAAACTTTTCCATCTTGTCATATGGAGGCTAAGGATTTTTGTTGTTTTTAATTCTGTGCCATAACCAAAATAATTCTGTCATTTGCGGGGATACAGCAGGTTCCTTCCTTAACACTAATCAAGTCCAAAGATTCATGATTCATAACAGTCTGTAAAATTCCTATGATTACCTTCATTTTTTTTGTCGGCTGTTAACTGACACATCAGGATTACTATCCGTCGTCATGTGCCAGGTAATGTGTCATCTTTCGGTTATTGAATCAGCAACCAAGTCCAATTCCAACCAAATTTTCAGAATATGTTGTTCACTTGTTGTAGTTGTCCAGCTGATACATGTACTTGGAATTTTCATTTTACAGAATTTCATAGGGGTTCACAGAGTCAAAATAGCTCATTTGCTATTCTGGTTTGTTTATCCGCAACTCCATCACAGCTGTAATTCAGATTCCAACCAAACTTGCAGGATATGTTGTATACCTCATGTAGTTGTGCACCTGATACTTAGAATTTTGAATTCGCAAAATTTAGAGTTTCACTTAATCAAAATAGCTTATTTGATAATCTGGTTTGTTGATCTGAACTTAATCACAACTGCAAATAAGATTACAACCAAAATTCAAGGTTATGTTGTTCACCTGGTCTACATGTAGTTGTGCATCGGACCAATTTAGTAGTTAAATAATTTAATCTTGGTGCCAGTGAAAAAAAGATTTTCTAATTCAACTTTACATGAAGATAAAAAATTTAAGTGTGATTTGATGGAAAAAAATTTGGGGTAAATATGAATAAATAATTTGATGTGACATATTGTAAAAATAAATAATATATTTGAGATAGGCACAGAAATAAATAATTTTTCGAGGTGAGATCTTCCAAGCCTTCATTTTCAAATTAGAACTGTAACCACACATTCATTCTGATCATTATATCTACTAAATACAGTATCAAATTATTTATTTAAAGCAAAAAAATGTTGTTTTTTTTTGTTATGTACTTGCACAACTGTCCAGCCTTATGAAAATTATGTCAGAACATCAAATAATAACAGATCATATTTATCATGTTTATTTACTAGAAAGTCATGATCACTTATCTTGTGATACAAATTAGGCAAACAAAATATTAGATGAATTTTTTCTGTAAAATTAAAGCTATGCTCTCTAACTTCTTTCCAACATAGAATAGATTTTTGTAAATAGCACTCTATAATCAACATCATTACCATACTTATACATGTAGATCAAGTAGAATATTAGAAATACCCATATGATATTTAAAAAATCAACGGACAAGGTGGGATAAGGAGTTGATTTGGCCCAAGATTCCTGTAAATTTCTAAGTTGCACCTCAAGATTTTCTTTCATGTTCGTTTTAAAGCTCAGATCCAATTTACAGAAAAAATGCAGAAGTTAGAACCAATGACGTCACAAAAGGTATAGTTCTGACGTCATGAAAATGCTACTTTTGAGCATTTTCATAGAAAAATACCAAATTTGGCAGATTTCCGAACAGTTTTCCTAACCGGAAATATCGAGCACATTCAAGAACCAATAAGCTAATTTACCAACTTATTAGTATGAATGAATTGAACTTCTCATACAAATATTTTTGTGCTTCTTGCATGTGCTCAATATTTCCTTTAAAGAAAAAGCAGTCAAAATTGGTCAAATTTGTCATTTTTCTACGAAATCTTCAATTTGTACCTTCTTCTACACTCAAAAACTCAATAATCATACATCAATATTTGAGAAATGTTACTGTTTACTGAAAAGCCATGACAATAGAACATTTCAATGAGAAAATTCGGTGAATTCAAACAAATTTATTTTTCAGGCCAAATAAGGCCCTTACCGCCTGTACTCCTTTATTTATCCTAATTACAGGAATATATGATGTTAGATGTATAAAATTTGAAGCTTGCAACTAATAGAATTATTATTTTGCAGTCTTTGAATGAAGCTTTAGAGAGCAGCAATATACCATTAGAAGTGGTAGATGGGTTTATACATGAAATTTCTGTGTCAGTTCCATGGACATGTCTTATTCAGAAAAGTACAGAATTGGAGATCAGTGGTCTTGAACTTACTCTACAGCCAAAACAGATCAGCCATCATGGTATGATTTATTATGTTTTAAATTTGTTTTGTATTTTTAATATCAGAAAGGAAAGAATTTAAGAGACAACAATCAGCCAGCATGTAATGATATAAATCACTGTTAATGTAGCTTCATACATGTACATGATGAAATGGTGTACAAAATAAGTCACTTTTGTTACATATACTTTAAGACAGTATGTACATTATGTATGAAAATTAATTACACCTAATGTAAGTAAGCTGTATTCTGATTGGTTAATAGCCATTGTATTTTTTCGCAAATACCACCCCACCGTGGTATTTGTCCCGGAGTCATCTGTGCGCTTTAATGATAGAGACATTCGGTGTAATTAAACAGATATATCATGAACGTCGGGATATTTGCCAAAAATACAAGTCTTGGGTGTAAATTTTCCTCGCCTTTCAGGCTTGGGGAATTTTACCGCCCCACGACTTGTATTTTTGGCAAATACCCCTCCTTATCATGATATATCTGTTCAAAATCACTTTTTGCATAGATCTTTTACTAATGTTGAAATCATAAGCCTTTTTTTTTCATAGAGCTTCAGACAAAGTTGAAATGGCATAGAAAAACAAGTCTCTGCATAGAGCTTCAAACAGTGATGGAGTAATGTACAGAAATAATACACCTTTTGCATAAATATTAGACACTTTCATAGACCTTCAAAAATATTTTCTGTGTGTTTTGCATAGAGTTAATGATGAAATCATGTAAGGAAACAAGCATAGAGCTTCCAATAATAATGAAATCACATACAAAAGTAAATCACTTTTTGCATGGAACTTCAAAAAATTATGAAATCACATTAAAAAAAGTCTCTTTTTGCCGAAAGCTTTGACAATTTCAGATGTATAAATATGAGTCACTGTATTCATCGAGAATGTAAGAAACTTATCTCAGAATATTATCAGCTCTGAATTTAATATTTAGAAATGTACAGTGTTTTCCATGCTTGTTTAAAGGTGGTTGACACAATGACACAACCACCTTAATTTTCAAAACAACCACCTTTCACTTGAGGCAGGTGGTTATTTTATATGAGGTTTGAGATAATTTATACTGATATAAATGCCTAAGCGTCATAATTGTGGAAAGCAACCACCGTTTTGACGCTGAAAATGGAAAACACTGAATGTTTATTATATGACTGTAAATTCTACTATAAGTCAGGCTAAAGATATACCAACATGTTCAAATCAGCCAATTGGCTTTCAGTAGTTTTGAAGTCATTCACTTTTGGATAAAGCCTAATGATTTTGAATGGAATGCAAACCAGAGTGTAAAACAGGTTGTTGTTAGAACAGCATTTTTGTATCATACATGAACAATCAGAGATTAGATAGCGATCAAGTAATTGACAGTGCCTTCAACACTTTAATATTTATCTAGCTTTAATTCCAATTGACCAATCTCTGTGAAATTATAAAAAAAATATAAAACAATGCTTTGCTAAACAAAAGAAAGCATGTAATTATTTTGGATGTTATTGTAATGATTGAAGCAGTAATATAATTGATGTACATGTATTTGTGAGTGACACTGAAGTGAAATTCTCTGAACAATCACCAAACTGACAATATATTTAGTCCTACTCACATCTATCTCAGGTTTACTAAGTTACATTAAGTATGCATACTTTCTTATTCTGAATTACCAATTTCTCGTTCTTATAAATATGATATAGCTAGGAAGAAAGTGTCTTTGTAGAGAAAATGGATCATTTCAGTATTGAATTAGTTCCAAGTTTTTATTTTCTGAAACTTAGCATGTGCAGTTTGAATGAAACAAAACACTTATTACACAGATTAGAGTTACTTGTAGCTGAATACTTCTTAAACATAAGAAACAGCTGCTTACATGAAGATTTCTTTTCTATACAACAGCTGGAGGATTGGAATCTATGTTCAGTAGTACAATGAGTATGACGTCCAGTTTAAAGATCGCAGAGGATTGTTTGAAGCGTACAAATTCTGAGGAGAATTTAGCTACTGATACATCACAACCTTATGAAGGGGTTCAGATATTTGCTCAAACTATAGATTCGGGTATGTATAGTAATTGTATGTACCAGGGATCACTTCTGATCTAGGCTTAATCAATAGAACAATTAATGTTGGCTCAACGTAATACACTGGATGAGAAACATTTGATATATGAGCTTTTTTTAGTGTTTAAGATATTGTTTAAATTTATAAGCAAAGATCCATTTACACCTGAACAAAGATTTCCAGAATAACATCCATATTTCCTACCTACCACTAGATGTTTGTGTCACTACAAATAGGGTCACCAATTTTCATTTTTATCTGTCTGTACAGCTTAATTCAAAGTACAAAAATTTTCTCCTCTGAAACTGCTGGGCTATTTGTTACATACTTAGTCTGCATCATTACCAAGGTATTATGTTTGATTATTTAAAACAACATGACCACTGTTATGCAGAGGTAAATAGCTGTTTGCTTTTTTTCAAATAACTCAAAAAACCTGACAGATATAAAAAAACCTGACATGGAGTTTAAATGATCAATTGCAATTTTGAGGAAAATCTGAAACCCATCGTGAAGCAATTATTGCCCCTTTTCTGTAAAATTAAGATTATAGAAAAAATTTATCTAATCCATTTAAAACAATATGAGATAGAGGTTATATTTAAATTACAAAAAATTAAATCAAGACACGATCTACCTATCCTGCAATTTTGAAGTAAATCTGATGAATCATATAGTTGTTATTATCCTTTTTTCGTTAAATTTTCATGATTGGCCGGGTTGCATGGAGCGGGCGGCGGGCGGGAAAAATGGGATACCTATTTTGTGAAATCAACTCCACCTACAGTTTTCAACCCACATCTTTGAAACTTCACAGAATGTTTCTATATATATTGAAGATGTGCACCTGACTTTATGGAATTATTTCGGAATTTTTTTCCAATTTTTCTGGACTTTGGAACTTAGTAATTTTTTTATCCAAATGTTTAACATAGGGTACCTATTTTGTGAAATCAACTCCTACAGTTTTCAACCAACATCTTTGAAACTTCACAGAATGTTTTTATATATTGAATATGTGCACCTGACTTTATGGAAATATATGGGAATTTTTTTCCAATTTTTCTGGACTTTGGAACTTAGTCATTTTTTTATCAAAATGTTTAACATAGGGTACCTATTTTGTGAAATAAACTCCTCCTACAGTTTTCAACCCACATCTTTGAAACTTCACAGGATGTTTCCACATATATTTAAAATGTGCACCTGACTTTATGGAAATATTTTGGAAATTTTTTCCAATTTTTCCGATTTTGGAACTTCGTCATTTTTTTATCAAAGTGTTTAACATAGGGTACCTATTTTGTGAAATCAACTCCTCCTACAGTTTTCAACCCACATCTTTGAAACATCACAGGGTGTTTCTATATATATATATATATTTAAGATGTGAACCTGACTTTATGGAAATATTTTGGAAATTTTTTCCAATTTTTCCAGACTTTGGAACTTAGTCATTTGTTTATCAAAATGTTTAACATAGGGTACCTATTTTGTGAAATCAACTCCTCCTACAATTTTCATCAGCTTCACAGAATGTTTCTATATATATTGAAGATGTGCAACTGACTTTATGAAAATTATTTCCAAAAATTTTCGTATTTTTCCAGACTTTTTATACGACCGCAAAAATTTTGCGGTCGTATTATGTTATGGCGCAGTCGTCGGCGTCGGCGTCTGTGGCCAGCATAACTTTGTTTCTAGTGGACGGATCATCTTCAAATTTCNGTTGATAGTATCTACATAGTTCACTAGGTAGTTTGACTCTTTGACCTATATTTCATGCTTGAGTGACTCTGGTTCAGTTTTATGTTTAAGTCAATTTCTCAACAACTTTACATTATAGGACAATGATATTTCATCAAATTAATTGCCTTGATGAGTAATACCCAAATCATTGACAATTAGGTAGCTTTGACCTATATTTCACGCTTCAGTGACTTTGGTTAAGTTTTGCGTTAAAGTCAATTTCTCAACAACTATACATAATAGGAAAATGATTTTTCATCAAATCAATTGCCTTGATGAGTACTACCAAAATCAGTGACAATAAAAAAAAGGTGGCTTTGACCTACATTTTATGCTTCAGTGACTTTGGTTAAGTTTTGCGTTAAAGTCCATTTCTCAACAACTACACATTATACGACAAAGATAGTTCATCAAAGTAATTGCCTTGATGAGTTCTACCCAAATCATTGACAATTAGGTTACTTTGACCTATATTTTTCGCTTCAGTGACTTTAGTTAAGTTTTGCATTAAAGTCCATTTCTCAAGAACTATATATAATAGGACAATGATATTTCATCAAATTAATTGCCTTGATGAGTACTACCCAAATCAGTGACAATAAGGTGGCTGTGACCTACATTTTATGCTTCAGTGACTTTGGTTTAGTTTTGGGTTTAAGTCCATTTCTCAACAACTACACTTTATAGGACAATGATATTTCATCAAAGTAATTGCCTTGATGGGTACTACCCAAATCATTGACAATAGGGTGGCTTTGACCTACATTTTACGCTTCAGTGACTTTGGTTAAGTTTTGCATTTAAGTCCATTTCTCTACAATTTCACATCATAGGACAATGATATTTCATCAAAGTAATTGCCTTGAAGAGTACTACCCAAATCATTGACAATAATGTGGCTTTGACCTAGATTTTACGCTTCAGTGAATTTGGTTAAGGTTTGCCTTTAAGTCCATTCAACTACACATTATAGGACAATGATATTTCATTCAATTAATTGCCTTGATGAGTACTGCCCAGATTAATGACAATTAAGTGGCTTTGACCTACATTTTAATATGAGGTTATCCTTTGCGATAAATTTTTTGGCGGGGCATCCATGCCTCACAGACACATTCTCTAGTTTAGAATTTACTTGAGAAAGAGGCCTAGGTTTAGTTTGAATAACAAAAATGTTCATTTTATCGAGAACTACAGTTTTAACATATGACATGGGCGTCAACGGGGAGCATAGTTTAACATATGACCCTGTGGGAAAATATTGTGAATTGCTAATTCTTGAAAACCCTTAAATAAATCAAGTTGATATTAAGCTAGCATGGTCGTCAAATAAATGTATGATTTAAGTACCAATCATAGATGCAAGATGACTGCCACTGCAGATAACATTGCATCCTATGGGAAAATGTTTTGAATTGCTAATTCTTGAAAACCATTCTTTATATCACACTGATCTTGACAAGGCATGGTAACATGATGGTCATCAAACAAATGTATAATTTTAGTAATGATTATAAAACTTAAATGACGGTCACCTCAGATTTATCATATTAACATTGCAGAAAAATCTTATTAGTCCCCTACCAGTGATAGCCGTAGGGGACTTTAGGTTTGCAGTCTGTCCGTCTGTCCGTCCGTCCGTCAGTCCTGCATCGGTTTTTGCACTTTTTTTTCTAAACCATTGCAGATATTGATCTGATATTTTATATGTGAGTCTGCCTCAATGAGTTTCAGATCAAGAATAAGTTTGGTTCCGGTCTACTGATTTTTGGCAGAGTAATGGGCCTTGGACTTAGAAAATTTGAGTGACATGTCAGTTTTCCGCACTTTTTTCTAAACCATTGCAGATATGGATCTGATATTTTGTATGTGAGTCTACTTCAATACCGTAAGTTACGGATCAAGTTTAAGTTTTGTTCCATTCCACTTATTTTTGACAGAGTTATGGGCCTTGGACTTAGACAATTTTAGAAAAATGTCAGTTTTCTGCACTTTTTTCTAAACCGTTGCAGGTATTGATCTGATATTTAGTGTGCGAGTCTACCTTAATGAGTTACAGATTAAGTTTAAGTTTGGTTCTGGCCCACTGATTTTTGACAGAGTTATGGGCCTTGGACTTAGACACATATTTTACCATTTTTGCTTGTGTAATTATAATAAAGTTAGGGGACTTGGTATTGCTTTGCAGTTAGTTTAGTAGCCAAAGAGCAATGCAGGCCCCTGTATGCCTCTGGTTTGTTTTGTATATGAATTAAATTGATTTCAATATATTGTTTTCAGTTTTAAGTCGGGTCAAGGTGACTTTGAATGATACAGTTATAAGATTAGAACATTTACCAATGCATGCTGAAAAAGGTGTGGCATTAGAGATCAGGATTAAAAGGTAATATCATAGATCTGTATGTACAATTAAGAATATAAAGAAGTAACCAGTTAAGGAGATACAAATCTGAAATTTGATATAAATATATGTTCCAAAAAGTAAGATATTTATTCAAGGAGAGAAAAAAATCAGCACATTAATTTTAAAAATCAGTTACTATGTAAGCTTTGAGATCTGCAAAATAAACACAGAAAATATAGTTAAACCTTGTCTAATTTTGCTATGATTCTTTATTATGACCTCTTTTTGTCTGGCCCGCGACAAAAGTTGCGGAAACCGAGACATAGGTGTGCAAAGTACGGCAACCTCGTCAACTTTTACTAAATACAGGATATTTTGAAAACCCTTTGATGTAGGAACATCATATTTGGTCCAGTGGTAGTACTAATCAAGTGCTACCTGAAGGACATAATGTCATATGACCTTGACCTCAATTTGCACGGTCCAGTGACCACGTTAAGTTTCTCTGCTTAAGTCCATATCTCAATAACTAGAAGTGGTAGGTTGATAATATTTGGTATGTAGGTTGGTCTTGGGTAGTACATGTCAGTCTTGCAGGTGACTTTTGTCCTTGACCTCAATTTCACAGTCTAGTGGCCACGTTAAGTTTTTCTGCTTAAGTCAAATTTCTCAATAACTAGAATTGGTAGGTAAATAATATTTGGTAAGTAGGTTGGTCTTGGGCAGTACATGTCAGTCTGGCAGGTGACTTTTGTCCTTCACCTCAATTTCACAGTCTAATGGCCACGTCAAGTTTTTCTGCTTAAGTCCATTTCTCAATAACTAGAAGTGGTAGGTTGATAATATTTGGTATGTAGGTTGGTCTTGGGTAGTACATGTCAGGCTGGCAGGTGACTTTTGTCCTTGACCTCAATTTCATGGTCTAGTGGCCACGTTAAGTTTATCTGCTTGAGTCCATTTCTCAATAACTAGAAGTGGTAGGTTGATAATATTTGGTATGTAGGTTGGTCTTGGGTAGTACATGTCAGTCTGGCAGGTGATTTTTGTCCTTGGCCTCAATTTCACGGTCTAGTGAGCATGTTCAGTTTTCTGATTAGTTCACTTAGATATTACTTCAATTTAGAGTCCAAGCAGGGACGGACGAGACATTTATTAGGATCCTCACTTGTTAAAAACTATGGAAAGGAAGTAGAGGTCACAAGGCAAATTAAATCTCAGTATTCTTGAATGGATAAAAGTAGAAGATCTAGAAAATTTTGTAGATTCAAAACATTAGGCTCATATCACCTTAATACCTTATATCGGGTTATTTTCGCATCGCCTTTTGTTCACGATTTGGTGTGAAACAAGGTAGGGATTTATTCGCTGTGATTATAGTTTGTGCTTTATAGTTTTCTGTAATGCATTTGAATAGGCAATGAAATTTACGCAGAGGTTAATTTTTGCACTAGATTGTCGACCGCGGACATAGCGAAGATTAAACACACACGAAAATAACCTGATATACAGTATGTAAAACTTGGATACCAGATGTTTGTATATACTCATGTATATTTACACTGTGGTCATTGAGAAATGACTTAAAAATCATACTTTGAAAATATTGTGATTTTTAAAATTTCATCATTATCTTCATATTTAGCACAATACTGTAAATATTTGCATCAACAGTGTTCCAGCTAGGATTTCAAAAGGGAAGGGTGCAAATCCTGAAAAGGACACTTTAGCGTGCTGATCGTTAATTTGAAAAGGGCACTTTAGTACCGTGATCGATAATTTGATAAATGGCATATACACTGTTAAAGTAATAGTCATGCAGTTGTTCACTTGAGTTGAGAGGCCACCCCTTCAGAATAGTAATTTGCATTCCATTAGAGGATCATTTTAACCCTCTCAAAATATGTTAACTGTCATTTGCTAAGATTTTGAATATACCATCATCTAAATTTAATAGGATTAAAGTGATTTTGTCAGATTAAAGTAGTTACATCTCCATTGAAAATATTTTAAAGTTGATTAAACCAAATATATATAGGAAAATTACAATTATGTGAGATTTGGTAAAGAGTTAATTGGTAGTAAGAAGTGTCATTATAGCTTCAGAGAGAAAAGTAAAATGTAGAAAATTGGAACACAGAATTTAAAGGGAAACAACTCATATTTCAAACAGTATTGAAAAAAAAACATAAACAAAAACAAAAATGAATTTTCTTGCATTCTGATGAAGTTCTCTTAATTACATTTTCACAGAATTACATTACAAGAAAGCTCAAAAGCTTTACTTCCAGTTTTATCTCATTTGTCAAGGTTATGACGGCGATCAAAATAAAAAAATGCTACTTAAGGGCATATCCAATAGTTTTTTGTTATATTGTCATTTTTGCAATTTTCAGATATATTGTGAAACAAGTACCGAGGATTCAAAAAATGACAAGAAAATAATTGGTCACCGATTTTGTTTCCATGGAAATCGGGTTAAAAATTGATTATTTTTGTTTTGTTTTTTTTTAAGAAAATCAAGTTCTAGTTTGAAAATAATGGATAAAAAATTTTCAATCTGATTGATACCAAAGTGACAGAAAAACTAAGTCAAAGTTTTTAAAATTTTACAGAAAAAAAAATTTTATATGAGAAAGTATTTCTATTCTGACAAATCAATGAATATGTAGCCCTTGTAACGGTAAAAGTCACATAAAATGTCCCCATTACAAATTTATGCTTACAATTTTTTACAGTCTTCTCATATTGTTGATTTTATGAAATTTTGATATCATGTACTTCTTATTTAACAGTGATTTAGCTAGCACTCGTCACTTTCGCCATTGACGAATCTTTTTTGGAAGTGGCGAATTTTTTAAGCCTGCAATTCGTCACTTGAAATTTCAAAAATCGCCAAATATTAAAGTATTATGTCCATAANATATGTAGCCCTTGTAACGGTAAAAGTCACATAAAATGTCCCCATTACAAATTTATGCTTACAATTTTTTACAGTCTTCTCATA
Organism: Modiolus philippinarum; assembly: GCA_002080025.1. NCBI lineage: Eukaryota > Metazoa > Mollusca > Bivalvia > Mytilida > Modiolidae > Modiolus > Modiolus philippinarum. Next base: position 55,235 of record MJUU01006651.1, on the reverse strand, counting down.
TTGTCGATTTTATGAAATTTTGATATCATGTACTTCTAACAATATGCTCCTCAAAAATCTCAAAAACCGCATAGGTCACCGAATTCATTTCGGAGTAAATCATTAAAATATGCAATGTTTAACAAATCTCCCATCGGCAACACCTATAAAGTCCGCCAAAATTGAAGGTACAAATTACCTTTCCCTCGGAAACAATGGGAATTACTTTGTGACGTTACATTTATCAATGTCATATTCCCGGAAAACATTGCCTTCTTTCGTGTTTGCTATTATCTCCCCTGAAACTATTGGATATGCCCTTAAGAGACACACCACACACAGCATTAAAAAGGGACAGGGTGTCATTAAAAAGAGCACAGGGCGTCACATGAAAAAGGATGGGTGGAGGCGGAGCGCCTTCTGAAAATGGTCTGGCTTGTATGCTAATAAATTTTGGCTGAAAAGAGCATTGATTTTCATTTTTTTCCTTTGAAATTTATCTAAAAAATGATAATTTTATTTTACAGGATAGAATATTTTGATGATTTAGCTTTGGATGAAGGAAGTTCTGTGGATGATGTACAAAAATGGGAACCTTCAGCTATATCTCATAAAAATATCAGTATAGAAGGTGTCCAGATATTTTGTGATGAGTTTTCACGTCTTTCTCGTCAGGGTGATACATCAGATATCGGATCTGATCCATCATCACCAACATCTCCATTGGTAAGTCAGCCATATCTCATTAAAATATCAGTATAGAAGGTGTCCAGATATTTTGTGATGAGTTTTCACGTCTTTCTCATCAGGGTGATACATCAGATATTGGATCTGATCTATCATCACCAACATCTCCTTTGGTGAAACTCTTAGTTTTATTGTTTTGCCCGCAGCGAAAGTCGCGGAAAGCGAGACATGCGTACAAAGTATGACGGCGGTGGCGACAGCATAAACTTTCGTGTTAAGTTTTTGTGCTTAGTTTAGTTTCTCAGTAACTATAAGTGGTAGGTTAATGGTATTTGGTATGTAAGTTGGTCTTTGGTAGTACATGACAGTCTGTCATATGGCTTTTGTCCTTGACCTCAATTTCACGGTCTAGTGAGCATGTTAAGTTTTTGTGATTAGGTCATTTTCTCAGTAACTATAAGTGGTAGGTGAATGATATTTAGTATATAGGTTGGTTTTAAGTAGTATATGGGAGTCTGCTATATGGCTTTTGTCTGTGACCTTAATTTCACGGTCCAATGAACATGTTAAGTTTTTTGTGCTTAGTTTAGTTTCTCAGAAACTATAAGTGTTAGGTCAATGATATATGGTATGTAGGTTGGTCTTAGGTAGTTCATGACAGTGTGTCATATGGCTTTTGTCCTTGACCTCAATTTCACGGGCTAGTGAGCATGTTAAGTTTTTGTGATTTGGTCATTTTCTCAGTAACTATAAGTGGTAGGTGAATGATATTTGGTTTATATGTTGGTCTTGCATAGCACATGACAGTCTGCTATATGGATTTTGTCTTTGACCTCAATTTCATGGTCCAGTGATCATGTTAAGTTTCCTAGTATTTATTAATGTAAGTTCGATTATATTTGGCATGAGGGTTTGTCTGAGATGGAAGATGACAGCCTGCTATTTGGCTTTAGCCCTTGACCTCATTTTCATGGTCTAGTGAACATGTTTGGTTTTTCAGTATCTATCAGTGGTAGGTCATTAATATTTGGAATTTTGGTTTTGGGTGATATGTGACAGTCTGCTATATTGCTTTTGTCAGTTAATCTAATTTCACAGTCTAGTGAACATGTTAAGTTTTCTGATTTAGGCAGTTTGAGTTTTCACATCAATTTTGCGATCAAGCAGGGACGGGCGAGACATCAATTTGGGTCCACACTTGTTTAACATTGTATATTAAAACCTCTTTTCCAGTCCAAAAAATAACATAAAAACTTACACATCAAGAATCATAACAACTTCCAGCCACTTTCACTGTTAAATAATTGTCTGTTCAGTTATGGAGGCTTTTTTCAGATGTTGAAATTTTAGTTTTTAAGCTCAGGAATTAGTGACTTCTATAATTCAAGCCATGGATTTTGGGAAAGGAATGCAAAGGGATTCTTTATTTCATCAAGGTTTAAGTTTGGGATATCAGGATGATACCCCAACTCCCTTTCAGTAAAATGTTCAGATTTTCCCCAGCAGATCCAAAAGCATAACAAAAAAGACTGTTTTAAACAATCATAATTGGGTTTATAGAAAGTACTTATATTTACAAATCAATTTATTACCACTGGTTACATATCATCTGTAACTTCACAAAAGCTATAAAACATATTTTAGACAGCAGTTTAGATACTTAGTATACTTGATAATACTTCTGTTTTATTTTTTACAGATCTTTCATTCAACAAGTAGTACACTTTCATCTTTGTCACCAGTGAGCCAATCAGAGAGTCAAACACAGTTACCCAGTCCAGATTCTGATCCAATACAAATTGCTGTGATAAATGGTAAAAATAGCTTGAAACTGAAAGTAAAACTAGGTGAAGGAATACAGGGGCCAAAGGTAATTAATCCATAGTTCGATTTCAGATTTATGTGTTAGTATTGTATACCAAATGTATGTATTTGTTGTAGTTTTGTTTTACATGCTTGAATTATATAAATCAAAGATCAGTCATATAGAATTCGTTTGAATTCTATGAAATTAAGATTTTCATATCAGAATTAACATTTTCTCAACAGTGAAATTTCATGAACCACATGAAATTCATTGAAAAGAAAAACAAAACATTGTATAGTCAATGCATAGTTAGTTTTTTTATACGACCGCAAAAATTTTGCGGTCGTATTATGTTATGGCGCAGTCGTCGGCGTCTGTGGCCAGCATAACTTTGTTTCTAGTGGACGGATCATCTTCAAATTTCAGTATGTGGTTTCTTGGCATAATGGCTATCCCGGGTTTTAATTTCGGGTTTATGGCCCCACCCGTTTCAGAAAAAGGGGCCAAAAAGGGGTAAAATTGGGTATTTTTGTGTCTGTGGACAGCATAACTTTGGTTCCAGTGAACAGATCATTTTCAAATTTTAGTATGATGTTTCTTGGCACATGCTTTAGCCCAGGCTATAATTTTATGTTCCTGGCCCCGCCTGTTTTAGAAAAAGGGGCCAAAAGGGGTTGAATTCGTTGTTTTCACATATTTGACTGTAGAATCTTTATTATTTATCGGATTTTGATGGGGTTTCTTTCAGTAAACTCCCTAGAAAATTTCCAATCTGTTGTTTGCCAACGGATTTCATGTGGCATGTACCGTTCACGAGATAAATGGGGCCCAAAAGGGGCGAATTTCAAAAATTTCATTTTTTTATTTTTAGTCCGATTTTGATGCAATTTTTTCCAAAGGATTCCTAATGAAAAATTATC
>MJUU01006651.1:0-25935 GCA_002080025.1 Modiolus philippinarum | reverse complement strand
TTTTTGGATTAGTGTCTATCCAAAGGATAGAATTCTATCCTATGTTACGACCCAGGTGACCAACCTCACGCAATCAAACATTAGTGATCATACCCATGCTAAAAGAATCCTTTTCAGGAAACCTCGTACACATCTTTCTGATCTCATAAAAAACTCTGACACTCAATAGTCTATTTTCATTGAACATTAATTTGATTGCCCGAACTTTTCAACACTTAAATGGTGCCCGAATTCGTTAATAAATCACCGAATGAATTTCCAATTCATAAAATTTTGCATGTAGATGTATGAATATGGAAGACCGATGCCTTTATTTACATTTGTATGAATTGCGTAAACGTACTTCCCTGAACCGTCAATGAAACGATGTGGCTGTTTTGAAATAAATCATAAAAGAACAACGCATTGGAAATAAAAAATCAAATTCATTAGCCGTCGAGAACAACAGTCCATTATCATTTACAATCTACGAAAGATGTAATGTTTGTTTACATTTCTAGTTATCAATGAATGGAAAAGTACGGCTGTTCCACGTTGGCTGTTCCATTATACTTGTTGCGATTGTCATATTTAGTGTCTTCTCCGAGGTCCGCGTTCGGTATACATGTAATGGCCGACTCAAAACAGTCGTACATCGGTAAATACAAAGTATTACCTGGAAACAGTTGTCAAGGTGCATATTCCGAAACAGACGATATTTTGCAACGATCGGGGTTGGAATCGACTAAATTCGAAATAGGATCAGGCAGGGGTGTTGATTTGTTGATTGCCGTTCGTCCAACAAATTGTTCAGTCCGGGGTGTTGCGTGTTAATTGCCGTTGATAAGAGTTTGGTCAAACAAAACTTGAGATAATGTCATTTGAGTATTTACAATGCATAACAGTCATTTTTCAATATCATAGCGCCAATTGAGATGCATTGTTGCACAAAGAACTTTGCACAGATCATCGTTTTCATGTCTTCGTGTGTTTCCTTGGACAAATTATTATCTCCATAAAGAGCAGGGTATTGCTGCTCATGTCTTGTCAGCTTTTGCGTCTTGTCAGCATTCACAACCTTTCATTCAGGTCTCTTCTTTAGAATTAAATTTCAAACTGTACTTGATCAAGATGGTGCTGTCATTGTTTAGTCTATGTTGAGTGTACAGCAGGGAACCCATAATATGTAATAGGTTTCTGGTATAAAATCAAAATTCTTTGAATATTGTCATTCATTTGATTGCCATTGATTGGCTGGTGTGATCAAATGAAGATGGCCACCAGTAAATACTTGCTGACTGTCAGAAAGGCATGTTAATTTTCTTGATGAGCGAAACATGGTTTTTGTACCTTTCTTGGTTTTGATATCATCATTATAATTAGACCCATAGTAAAAAATGAGTAATTATGCACAACATAGACAGGCAATTATTCATATCATACATGGACACTATTGGACAGTGTACATAAAAAATCAATAGATTAGATACTGATCATTGCCATCATAGACACTAATCCACCAGTCCCGTTGGGACTTTGATTCATATTAGAGTTATAGGATTTTATAGTTCAATTTACTTTTTAGCTCGCCGGGACGAATGTCCGGAGAGCTATTGTCATACCCCCGGTGTCTGCGTCGTCCGCGTCAGCAAAACTTTAACCTGGCTTGTGGAATTAAGACCTGAATAGCTAGGATGTTGATATTTGGTATGTGACTTCCTTGTGATGAAAGCTTTCTTCTGGTACTATACTTGTAGACATTTTGACCTTGACCTTGCCCTTAGGGCAATTTTTAAAAACTTTAACCTTGCCTCTAGAAGGTAGGCTTTTAGTGGTAGGGTGTTCATATTTGGTATGTAACTTCCTTATGATGAGAGCTTTCTTCTGGTACCATACTTGTAGACATTTTGACCTTGACCTTGCCCTGAGGGCAATTTTCAAAAAACTTGAACCTTGCCTCTTGAAGGTAGGCCTTTAGTGGTAGGGTGTTTATATTTGGTATGTTACTTCCTTATGATAAGAGCTTTCTTCTGGTACCATACTTGTAGACATTTTGACCTTGACCTTGCCCTGAGGGCCCATTTTTAAAAAACTTTAACCTTGCCTCTAGAAGGTAGGCTTTTAGTGCCAGGTGTTCATATTTGGTATGTAACTTCCTTATGATGAGAGCTTTCTTCTGGTACCATACTTGTAGACATTTTGACCTTGACCTTGCCCTGAGGGCAATTTTCAAAAAACTTTAACCTAGCCTCTAGAAGGTAGGCTTTTAGTGGTAGGGTGTTTATATTTGGTATGTAACTTCCTTATGATAAGAGCTTTCCTCTGGTACCATACTTGTAGACATTTTGACCTTGACCTTGCCCTGAGGGTAATTTTTAAAAAACTTTAACCTTGCCTCTAGAAGGTAGGCTTTTAGTTGTAGGATGTTCATATTTAGTATGTGACTTCCTTATGATGAGAGCTTTCTTCTGATACCATACTTGTAGACATTTTGACCTTGCCTCTAGAAGATATGCCTTTAGTGGTAGGGTGTTTATATTTGGTATGTAACTTCCTTATGGTGATAGCTTTCTAGTGGTACCATATTTGTAGACATTTTGACCTTGACCTTGCCTTGAGGGCAATTTTTTAAAAACTTTTACTTTGCTTCTAGAATTAAGTTGTTTAGTGGTGGGGTCTTCATATTTGGTATGTGACAATCTTTTGATGAGAGCTTTCTAATGGTACCATATTTGTAGACATTTTGACCTTGACCTTGCCCTGAGGGTATTTTTTAAAGACTTTAACTTTGCTTCTAGAATTAAGTTGTTTAGTGATAGGATGTTTATATTTGATATGTGACTTTCTTGTGAAGAAAGCTTTCTATTACTTCGAATTTATTGTGCATTGAGGTTACTGGAATCCCTGGCGAGCTATGTTGTCCTCTGACAACTCTTGTTCATATAAGACTTATGAGATTTCATAGATCAATTTTTCACATCTTGCACTTTTCTTTTATAACCCTTTGGTTAATTCATTTCAGAATTGTAGAGCTTTATGTCTCACCTGCAATGAACGTCACATAGGTGTGCAAAGTATGTTGACATTAACAGCATTTACTTTACTAAATACAGGATGTTTTGGAAAGCCTTTGATGAAGGAACATCATATTTTGTCTACTACTAATCAAGTTCTACCTTATGGAAATTTAATCATGTGACTTTGACCTAAATTGCATGGTCCAGCAACCGCATCAAGTTTCTCTTATTAGGTCCATTTGTCAATAACTATAAATGGTTCCTCAATAATATATATATACATTGGTCTTGGATGGTACATGCCAGTCTGTCATATGACTTTTGTCCTTTACATAATTTTATGGTCTAGTGGCTAAATTTTGTTTCTCTGATTAGGTCAGTTTCTCCAGAACAATAGATTGTAGGTAAAAGATATGTATATAAATTTTTGATAGTGAATGTCAGTCTTGCACATGACTTTTGTACTTGACCTCAATTTCATTGTCTAGTGGTCAGGTTAAGTTTCTCTTGTTAGGTCAGTTTCACCATAACTATAATTGGTAGGTCAATGATATTTAATATGTAGGTTGGTCTTGGGTAGTACATGTCAGTCTGGTATATGAATTTTGTCCTTGAACTCAATTCAACAGTCTAGTGACCAAGTCAAGTTTTTTATTAAATCAATTTGTCAGCAATTATAAATGGTAGGTCAGTGATATTTAGTATGTAGCTTGGTCTTTAGTAGTGCATATCAGACAGGCGGTTGACATTTGTCCTTGTCCTCTATTTCATGATCTAATGACCATATTAAATTTCTCAGATTAGATCCATTTCACAATAGCTGCAAGTTGTAGGTCAATGATATTTGGTATATAGATTTATCTTGGCTAGTCTGTTGTGGCTTTTTTCCTTGACATGAATTTCATGGTCTGTTTAACATGTTATGTTCTTGTTATTAGGTTCATTTCTCAGTAACTCTTAATGGAAGTGATATTTGGTATATGGGTTGGTCTTTCGTAGGTCAAGACAATTTGCTTTTTTGTTATGTTTGTGACCTCATTTTCATGGTGTAGTAAGCAGATGAAGTTTTTTTTTACCCCCACTAAATAGTAGAGGGGGTATACTGGTTTGCCTCCGTTCGTTCATTCGTCTGTTCGTTGGTTTGTTTGTCTGTCCGTAACCACACTTTTCTCAGCAACTACTTTACAAAATGAAATCATATTTTGGCAAAAACTTTCTCATGATGGTCTGATAAGTATATACAGATTTCAAGGTTACCGCATAAGTACTTCCTGTTTGCCGAGACTTTATTGTTTTTTTTATTGTTGTACAGCATATGGAATTTTTCATCACAATTTTTTCTGAAACTGTAAAAGGGATTCAATTGTTGTTTGTATTCAAATTTTAAGGTTAAGTAATAAGCACTTCCTGTTCACTGAGACATCATTGTTTTTTTATTTTTGTACAATATATGGAATTTTTCGTCACAATTTTTTCTGAAACTGTAAGTGGGATTCAATTGTTGTTTTGCATAGATCTTCCTTATGGTCCAATCTATCGTGTATTTGGATTTCAAGGTTAGGCAGTAAGCACTTCCTGTTTGCCGAGACGTCATTGTTTTTCATTGTTGTACCATATATGGAATTTTTCGTCACAATTCTTTCAGAAACTGTTAGTGGGGTTCAGTTGTTGTTTTGCAAAGAGCTTCCTTATGGTCCAATCTATCGTGTATTTGGATTTCAAGGTTACGCTGCAAGTACTTCCTGTTTTCCGAGATGTCATTGTTTTTCATTGTTGTACAATATATGGAATTTTTCGTCACAATTTTTTCTGAAACTGTAAGTTGGATTCAGTTGTTGTTTTTCACAGGGATTCCTTATTGTCCAATCTATCTTGTATTCGGATTTCAAGGTTATGCCGTAAGCACTTGCTGTTTTCCAAGATGTCATTGTTTTTCAATGTTGTACAATATATGGAATTTTTCGTCACAATTTTTTCTGAAACTGTAAGTTGGATTCAGTTGTTGTTTTGCACAGGGATTTCTTATTGTCCAATCTATCTTGTATTCGGATTTCAAGGTTACGCCGTAAGCACATCCTGTTTTCCGAGATGTCATTGTTTTTCAATGTTGTACAATATATGGAATTTTTCGTCACAATTTTTTCAGAAACTGTAAGTTGGATTCAATTGTTATTTTGCACAGAGCTTCCTTATGGTCCAATCTATCGTGTATTTGGATTTCAAGGTTACTTTGTAAGCACTTCCTGTTTTCTGAGATGTTATTTTTTTTAATGTTGTACAATATATGGAATTTTTCGTCACATTTTTTTCAGAAACTGAAAGTGGGATTCAATTGTTGCTTTGCATAGAGCTTCCTTATTGTCGTGTATTCTGATTTCAAGGTCAAGTCATAAGCACTTTCTGTTTGCCGAGATTATTTTTTTTCATTGTTGTACAATATATGGAATTTTTCGTCGAAATTTTTTCTGAAACTGTAAGTGGGGTTCAATTGTTGGTTTGCACAGAGCTTCCTTATATATATGGTTCAATCTATCCTATATTCGGATTTTAAAGTTAGGCAATAAGCACTTCCTGTTTGCCAAGACATCATTGTTTTTCATTGTTGTACAATATATGGAATTTTTCGACAAAAAACTGTAAGTGGGATTCAATTTTTTATTTGTACAGAGCTTCCTTATGGTCCAATCCATTATGTATTTCTTTTTCAAGGTTACATCAATAGCACTTCCTGTTTGCTGAAACCTCATTGTTTTTCAATGTTGTACAAAATATGGAATTTTTCGTCACAATTTTTTTCAGAAACAGTTAGATTCAATTGTTTTTTTGCACAAAGCTTCCTTATGGTACAATCTATCATGTTTTTTTATTTCAAGGTTATATCATGAGCTTTTCCTGTTTGCCGAAAGGTCATTGTTTTCAATGTTGTACAATATATGGAATTTTTTGGTTACAATTTTTTCTGAAACTGTAAGTTGGATTCAATTGTTGTTTTGCACAGAGCTTCTTTTGGTCCAATCTCTCATGTATTCGGATTTCAAGGTTGGGTTATAAGCACTTCTTGTTTACTGAGATGTCATTGTTTTTCGTTGTATACAATATTCATTTTTTCATCACAATTTCTTTTGAAAATGTAAGACAGTTTTAATTGTTGTGCAGACAGTTATCATTGAAAATGTTGGTTACTAGGATTATATAATTGTGTTTATACTTGTATTGTGTCCATACTTGTACTGTGTCCCGACACTTTAAATTTTCACTTGCCACATTGATTCAGGGTACAATGAGCGGGGGTATATCAGGCTGCCATTCGGCGCCAGCTCTTGTTATCAGGCCATTTTCCTTCTAACTTTTAGTGGTAGGTCAACTATATTTGGTATTTTTGTTGGTCTTGGGTGGTGTCTGACAGACTGCCATATGGCTTTTGTAGTTTACTCCATATTGGGGATATTGTGTCACTATACCCCCACAAACAAAGTTTAGGGGGTATATAGGAATCACCCTGTCCACCCATCAATCAGTCCCTCCGTCCGTCTGTCTGTCCGTCCGTCCGTCCGTCCGTCTGTCTGTCAGTCCGTCCGTCCGTCCGTCTGTCTGTCCTTCAGTCCGTCCGTCCATCTGTCTGTCCATCTGTCTGTCTGTCCGTCCATCTGTCTGTCTGTCAGTCTGTCCATCTGTCTGTCGTCCGTCTGTCTGTCCTCCGTCTGTCTGTCTGTCTGCCTGACCGTCCATGTACCCTGTCAGCTCCTGTTCTCCTAACTGATTGGATTGTGATGAAATGTTACACAGTTGTAGTACACCATCTGAAGATGTGCATGAAGTAATATGGTTGCTTCCCGAAATTTTGAAGGGGGATAATCGGTCTTTGAATATTTTCTGTAAAAAGGGAGGGAAGAACCTTGTCAGCGCATGTTCTCTTAAATGGCTGCTTGGATTAGGTGAAATGTCACACAGTTGTAGTTCACCACCTGAAGATGTGCATAAAGTAATATGGTTGCTGCCTGAGATTTTGAAGGGGACAGGGTTGCCACACATCCTGGAAAACTGGAAAAACCCTTGAATTTTATAATATTTGGAAATTTCCTTGAAAAACCCTGGAATTTGAAAAAAGTTATTATCGATAGGCAATATATTAGCAAAGTCTGCAAAATAATTATCGCAACCTAGAATTTTGTCGATTATTTTGGTGCTTGAAAATAACTAGAATATCCTTGAAAAATCCTGGAAATATCCTTGAATTTTTTCTGGAAAAAAGGGGGAGGTATATCATTTATGCCATACTTGTATTGTGTCCACATTTGTACTGTGTCCACAACTGTATTGTATCCACACACACACACTTCAATTTACACTTGCCATATTGATTCATTTTCAATTAGTGGGGATATAACTGGCTGCCATTCGGCGACAGCTCTAGTTTATATTGTGCTCCTTTCTTATTAACTCAGTTTGATATCCGTATTGGGAATATAGTGCCATTTATAGTGTGCTCCTTACTTACTTACTCCGTTTGATAACAATTGAGTAATTTACTCCATATTGGGGATATTGTCTCATTTATATTGTGCTCCTTACTTATTTACTCCATTTGATATCAATATTGAGTAATTTACTCCATATTGGGGATATTGTGTTGTTTATGGTGTGCTCTTTACTTACTTACTCCCTTTGATATCAATATTGAGTAATTATAATGTCTGTGACTTACATTTTATACATGAGCGACTTGGTTAGGTAGAATGGTTCATGTCCATTCCCGGTTACTAACATGTCCCACATCAACTATATAGGTATGTATTATGCATTTTGGGACGACAACAACAATGCATGCTTCGGATGTTGTCTGTGACCTGCATTTTACACATGAGCGACTTTGTCAGGTAGAATGGTAAAAGTCCATTCCTGCTTACTGACATGTCCCACATCAACCATATTGGTATGTATGATGCATTTTGGGATGACAACACCAGTGCATGATTCGGATGCTGACTGTGACCTACATTTTATGCATGAGCAACGTGGTTGATTAGAATGGTTAAGGTCTATTTCTGCTTACAGACATGTCCCATATCAACCATATATTAGTATGTGCGATGCATTTTGGTATGACAGCTTTTGACCTAGATTTAACCCATGAATGAATCTGATTAAAAAGAATGATTACAGTCCATTCCTGTTTACTGACATGCTTAACATGTGACAATGCTGTGCAACGAGGTGAGCTTAGCAGGCTGTGGCTGCTTTCTATGTTTTCCCATTAGAAAACGAAATTGAAAAACTAGTTAAAATATTGTCCCTATCGGTTCACTTGCAATACATTGCTCCATTTATTAAAAAGTTGCTTATACTGAGGAAAGTGGAAACATAATTGCATAGTTCACCACAGACAATATTTTTGACTGATTATGTTTGTTTCTTTTTATTGTATGTTTATATATGCTTTCAACCCTTACGGGTACAAATGTGAATTTCTAAATAAAAAAAAAAATTATAGCCATATACTGAAATTTTTTGTCAAGGATTTCTCAGCTTGTGTATGTAGTAATGATTTGATATTTGGTCTGAAGCTTGATTATGATGAGTTGAACTGTGTCTCCCCTTTTTAAATCAGTAACTCATTTACTTCCCGTTTGATGATTACTTTGATTTTTTCCCTTTATAGCCATATATTGACAATTTTTGTCAAGGATTTCCCTACTTATGTATGTAGTAATGATTTGATATTTGGTCTATAGCTTAAGTATGATGAGTTGTACCCTGTCTCCCCTTTTCAAGTCTGTAACTCATCTACTTCTTGTTATGTATTAACATTAATTTTATTTCGTTATAGCCATATATTGAAATTTTTCGTGGAGGATTTCTCAGCTTGTGTATGTAGTAATGATTTGATATTTAGTCTAAAGTTTTGGTATTATGTGTTGTACATTGTCTCCCATTTTCAAGTCTGTCACTCATCTACTTCCTGTTTGATGTTAACTTTGATCTTTTCCCATTGTCTCATTTATATTGTGCTCTTTACTTATTTACTCTGTTTGATATCACTAACGAGTAATTTACTCCATAATGGGGATATTATCTCATTTATATTGTTCTCCATACTTATTTACACTGCTGATATCAATATTGAGTAATTTACTCATAATTGGAGATATTGTCTCATTTATATTGTGTTCAATACTTATTTACTCTGCTGATATCAATATTGAGTAATTTACTCCATAATGGGGATATTGTCCCATTTCTATTGTTTTCCATACTTATTTACTCTGCTGATATCACTATTGAGTAATTTACTCCATAATGGTGATATTGTATCATTTATATTGTTCTCCATACTAATTTACACTGTTTGATATCACTATTGAGTAATTTACTCCATATTGGGGATATTGTCTCATTTATATTGTTCTCCATACTTATTTACTCTGTTTGATATCAGTATTGAGTAATTTACTCCATATTGGGGATATTGTCTCATTTATATTTTGCTCCTTACTTATTTACTCATTTTATATCAATAATGAGTAATTCACTCCATATCAGATAATAATGTATTCCTGATCTGCCTTTCTGTTTAGACTTGTTATCGGGATTGACTTGTTGGTTGATAAAATAGAACCATATTTGACACAGTATACAGTATTATTATATTTGTACTTTTATTTCTATTTATAAAGTATTGAATTGTATCTACTCAATAAAACATCATATTGCACAGTTGAACATGATAAATCATCATATTGCACACTTACTTTGATTGACGTTTACAGGCAACACCCCTTTTACACCCACAATAGATATACCACGCCTCTTTTGTTTGTCATCAGTGACTTGAGCCATGTCAATCAAATATAATAAAACAATTATGGCACTTCTATACTCGATCAATATGGGGTTTAACGGAGCGCAAAAGATAATATTGAACTCGGGGTAAACCCTCGTTCAATATTACTTTATTGCTCCGTTAAACCCCATATTAATCTCGTAGAAGTGCCATAATTGTATAATATCTCAGGCTCTTTGGGATTTCTAAATGAAACAGCAATGATTTTATAAATCATTTTAATATTGTATTATAACAAATTGTATAGAAGATAGATATATACATCTGAGGAAAAAAAATATATATATAAACAATTTTGTCAACAATTAATACAACAATTCTATAATTAGTATCCTGATATGTATGTTTTCAGTCTAGCACTATTTATCATTATGTACAATACTTTGATTATGCTTCAGAATTTATTTGGGATATAAACATAAAGCATACAACTTTCTGAACACAAGTCAACCAAGAAATTGTTACAAAAAGATAAGTAAATCACTGAAGCATTCTAGAAACCAACATTTCTTCCTGAGTCAATTGTATTTCATAAAGCAAATATCAGTAATATCTTGTCTTTCAGTGTTAGTTGATGTTACATCGCTGCATTCACATGTAATTTAATATGATTTGCATTTGATGCATATTAAACTAACAAGTATTAGTCTTTGTTTTACTCAAAATGTATTTGTAACCTTGCGTTCACACATATTACATATCGAATGTGCATCAAAAATGTTGATACACACACATTTTATGCACAATTCATGTACATCTGAACTCACAACATGTCTATGGAATGATAAATTTTACAAAAATTGTATGGAATGACTGAATAATTTGTAACAAAAATAGTTGGTTAACAGATAATCCTTAATGTACCTCACATAGTTCAGACTATATAGGTAACTTCTTCTTTATGTCTATTATCTCTTTATTTGAAAATAGAAAAAAAATACTAACACTGGTATTACCTGTGTTGTAAGTTATAATTTTAATGTCTCCAATTTGTCTATATGTTTTTAAATGTACCTCCACATAATAAATACCAGTATTTCAATGTTACTTAACAGTCTAGTAATTTTTATAAAATTTATCTTTTTTCCCTTTTTATGTAACAGAATTTACATGTAAACAACAAACAAAATAAAAGTATAAAGGAAAACAGTTGTAAACGTTGATACAGAACAACATTAAATATATATAAAGAAATTATACATCTTTTCAATATCACAATTAATAAGTGTTAAAACCATTTAAAATAAGGTTCAAGTGAAGGACATGAAAAATCAATATTTTATTTGTCATTGAAGTATACCACTGCTTAAAATTTATAGCACAGCATTTTATTTATCATAATCACTCAAAATTTACATTGATGTTATAAACCCACTTATGTTTAAAAGAGTTTTTCTGGAAGTGAAAATGTCCAAGTAACTGAATATTTAATTCATTAAATCACTAAATCAAACATTATCAATTGTGTATTACTCATCTTATTGACATTGGGCAATACACATTGTATTGATCAACACACACCCACACACATTTATGGCACAACTTATGTACATATGTATTGATTTGTTTATTGATATTTTCCACATATATACAGTAGAAATAAACAGAGGTAAACTTAAGATGAGCAAACCTGATAGTGAGCATTTTTTGTTGAATATTAGAGATAGTAATATCAACTTCAAAACATGACAAAGTCTCGTTATAATACAACCATTTATCCAGCCAAGTTTTGGTGCTATAGAAGGAATTGGTGATAGGTTGAGGGAGACTTGCACTGAAAATAGAGATAAATTGGTCAAAATGGACTTTTAAAAATGTGGCATTGACTGAGGCAGCAAATGAAACAGGGGCATTATAATAGAGTTTAACTGTATTAGTTGGTGTTTCCCAGAGTTTCATTTAAAAGTTTTTCATATGACTTTCTTATGAACTTTTCCCAAATGTTTCACTTGTAACTACATCTCTTTTCCACTATACACACTATACACAATATGGTCTCCTGATCATGATAACAGACTCAAAGTCCCAGAGACAATTTCCTTTCTTTAACTTAAACTTCCATAAATGTACCATTTTGAGTTATTTTCACTAATTATGCTAGTTTTTTCTCAAATAGGCAACAGTTGAATTTAATGGAGCAATTTAAAGAAGATTATAATATTGATATAAGAGATTTGTTCATTACAAAATCAGTTTACCAGCTCCAATCTTGTAGCATTAATTGCATTTTTTTCTGTAAATTATATGTTATAACTTTTTATGTAAAACCCTTCACATGCAGACAGTAGCTAATAAGACAATGTGTCTTTCAACTGTGCCTCATACAACCATGCATGTTTTACAATAGGGTCTGTAAGTCTTGTACAAATATGGAACTTCCAGGTAAATAATTTTTACCCTGAAATTGCATTATTCACAAAAACATGACGTTTCAAGCAAAAATTTTGAACGTCATAACACTGCAATGTCATATTTTGGAGTGAAACTTTTTCAAATTTCTATTTTATCGTGATTTCTCAGTGTCACATAATGAGACTTACAGACCCTATATCATGAAGTATATACCACGGGTATGTGATATGTCCTACAGTAAAAACAACTATTATATGTGTGTTAACATACCCTTCATATGAGTAAAATATTGCATTGCATTACATAGATGGGAAAACAGTCATACAGACATGTGTACCAAACATCGACTATAAAAAAACTACCGATTGTACATTTACTTGTGTATCTTTCTTTACTTAAGGCTTAAGTGATAGGCTGTTACCCATGACCTGAGGCATTTATCTGTTTAAACAGTGTACCACTAACTATTACCGTTAAAAAAAAAGTTGATATCACCTATGAATAAGGAGATAACTATTGTATTTAAGGGTTTGTGGGGAAATCCTAAATTTAACTGCAGCAAATTGAAACCAGTATTTGTTAGAGTACAAATCTTATATTTATCACCCAAAATCCTATAACCTAATAGTGCAATAGTTAGTCTTGTGCAAGTCTTTAAGGAACATTCATAGGCTGTAGCTTTGAAAACAAAGGATTTGGGATAATTTGGTTCAGACCATCAATTACAGGATTTACAATCCTGAATTTTTTCAAATTATCCAATCAAAATTGGTAGTACATTAATGATGTTGCATTAATAGTTATCACACACTTATATAAAATTTGTGGTTCTTTCTAGATCTGCATAGAAATGCTTCACGTTCCTATCAAAATTTAATGTGTTGTTATGAAAATAAAAAAAAATGGAAGGATATCCTTGATGGGAGGCAGTAATTAAAATATGAATAGTGTAAATTATGATGTAAAAGTGTCCCCCTTATTGATGAATATACTGTTAATATGAGAAAAAAATTATTCTTTAGCAATGATAAAAGTCCTATGATTAATGAATTAAATGAAAAGATTTAACATAAATCTTACTTATCATTATAATCAGTATGACTTTAATGTATGTACATGATAATTCAGGAATTTACAATATAATGTTTAATGAAAACTGAGGTTGGCTCAGAATACTATACTATAACTGAATTTACATATGAATGTAAAAAAACAACTTTCAATATGAGTTAACATTCATTATAGAAGGTAATGAACTTACTTCAAACAAGTTATCAGTGTTACATATACCTGATGGCTGAGATAAGCATTATAATATATATACTTTCACGAGTGTTGTTTATACTCCAAATAAATATATATCACTTTATTAGGAATTGCTTTATCTCATAATGTACATCCATGATAAAGAGAATATGATGATGTTTATATTCTAGTATTGTTCCAAGTTTCTGATTTTTTTTTATCACACTATGGCTAGGCCATAATCATCAGTTCAATTGAACTTTGATCTCACTATAGTATAACAAGGCACCAAGTGATGAAAGGTGTAAATTCCTTTTTCACATCACTCTAAAAGACTTATGTCTGTGCTTATCAATAGGTACACCTGCTTTTGAGAGTGTATTGTGCACCATTGGCTTATATATCACAGAGATTCACATGGAATTAAATTATTGTCTCAATTTTACTGTCATTTATTTCATTATATGGATTTTCTGTTGGACCACTGCTTGTTGGACTATCTAAGTCAAATCCGTGGTTTAGAAATCCAGAAGTATTGTTATTTTCGTAATGTTTTATTCTTGGTTTAGGGAGTGGTCTATCCTGTATATCATTTGTATAAACACTGTTTGATGTTCTTTGTGGGTCATTTACATATTGATGATGCATGGCATGGTTTAATTGCCCGTTAGCAGGTGTTTTGGCATAACTAGAATTGCCTGATTTTTCATGCGAGTTTGTTTGTAACTTTGGATCCCTTAGATATCCCTCTACTTGTTTTTGTTTTAAATCGTTTTGATATTTGGGATTTAAATCTGTCGTACCGTTAGCACCTTTTGTAGGATACAGATGTGGCTGTATATTCACCATCTGATTTTCATTAAGATACTGATAGCTTCCTGCTGAATGACGACTGTTTGGACTTGAAGGTTCCCCAGTCTTCCCTGATGAAATTGCACTTACTATAATATCTCCGTTAACCTTTGGATCTTTCTTTGGCCTGGAAAATCTCTTTGAATCATATCCAACTGTAGGTCGTGTAACTGCAGTAAAATGAACAGGAGGTGTGTCTTTATATTTTGGTCTTGTCTTGTAACGTAGTAGGAATATCAAAATGACGACAATTAAGATGACAAGTATGGCAGAACACACCCCTATAGCAGCTATTTCACCACCAGTCAGTCCTGATGGAGGACTAATGGTTGTAGATGACATCACTACAGCTTTAGCAATTTTACACTCAGGAATTGTGGATCTCCCATCAGTTGTTGTAGCTTTAAGGCATATTCTGTATTCAAGGTTTGAATTTCCCAAATATTGTGTCCATTGTCGGGTGATTATGTCAATGGGTACTGATGTTTTTTCGCCAGTATTTATTTTTTCATACGTTAAATTCAAGCCCTTCATTTGGTTTGTATTTAAAATTGTCCAAGATAGTATGACATTTTTTTCATCACGTCCATTAATAGTAAGATCGATTATTGGCAGTGGGAATGCTGTCACTACAGGTGTCGTCGACATTGTGGTCGTTGAAGGAGTTGTTGTCGTGAAACTCTGACATTGTATTGATTGAGCACCACCACTACAAATCAGCTGATCTCTTATTATATCATTACTACCACTAAAGTCAAATATATATCTGTCCTTAAGGGATGGTGGAGAGCTACATTTAGCTTGGAAAATGAAACGGAAAGTATTATCATTACTTATCTTCTGTTTAGCCCAGTCATATAACTCTAAAAGTTTACAGTCACAATGTAATGGATTGTTCGCTAAATAAATCTGTGTTAGATTTGGGAGTTCTTGTAGAACACATTTATCAATTGATGTAATATTGTTCCTTTGTATGTCCAGGGTTTTTAGACTTCTCAATCCATGTACGTCAGCTTGTGTTAACTCAGTTATCTTAGTATTTTGCAGTTCAAGTATTTCTAGTTTTTCATTGTCCTGAAAAGTTAAATCAGGAATATTGGAAAGTTCTGTATCCCTCAGTCTCACTCTTTTTAGTGCGAGCATAACACTCATTGATTTCCAGAATTGGTTGGGTACAATATATGAACTCAGAAGTTCAATTGCAATTAGATTTTCCAGTCCCTCAGCAGTTTTTGATGTAAAATTAAATTTACTGCTGTCTTGACCAACTTGATCCATGTAAAGATTCCGTAAAATTGGTGTATGTTGAAATGCTCCAGCATCAATCTGAATCAGTGGGTTACCAGATAAATGAAGAAAATGAAGATTTGAAAGTCCATCAAAATCATTTTGTCGGATATGAGTCAACTGTGTTTGTTGTAGATTTAGATTTGCTAAATATGGCATATTTTTGAATAAATTACTTGGTATACCATTTTGACCTAGTGGATTCGAGTCTAAGATTAGTTGTTGAAGTTTGCTCCAGTTAGCATTAGCTAGGGGAGATAACTTACTTCCATCCAACATGTTGATGTGTAAACCAAGGTATTCCAGCTTCCCTTGAAGAGAATCAAAACAGCCTTCATTAAGCTGTTGAATATTGTTATGAGACAAGTCTAATTCTGTGAATTTAGTATTTAAATCAAAGGCATTTGAACCGGTAGCAACAAGTGTATGAAGTCCATTTTGTACAAAACTGACATGTTCAATATTGACAAGCTTTCTTATTACAGCTGTCGGAAATGAAGTATAATTTGGATTATCCTTGATTTCTAATCGTTTTAACTTTCTCATGATAGCCACTGCATCACTGTTTATGTATGTTAGTTTGACAGTGTGTAAAACTAGTTCTTCCAGATTAGAGAATGGCTGTGGTAAGGATTCTATATTAGGCTGGTTATAATGTTCTAGTGTTAATTTCTTGAGATTTGTAAGATTTGTGAGCGAGACAAATGGAATCGGAACTACATCGTTTCCCTCCAGTATAAGTTCTGTCAGATAATCGTTTAGGCCATTAAAGGCTTTGTTTCCCACTGAACTCAAATAATTTAAACTGAAGTCAATTTTCCTTACTTTTAATCCAACAAAAGCATTACCTGGAATATGTACAATTTTATTACTACAAGAGTTTCCACAATCTAGATTACTGCTGCTGAAAGTTATTTCATGAAATATTTCATTACTAGCGTTGATTTGTGGGATCCCTAGTAAATCCTTATCCCGACAGTCTATAATCCTCTCTGCTATGTTCTCCCCTGTAGTACATTCACACTGAGCTACAGGACAGTTAGTGTTGGCTGACGTTGTATGTAGGTATGTCACAAATAATATCCAAATGTAATGGCAAGTTTCCATAGTTTATAAGTTTCTGAAATGTAAAAAGAAATGAATTATTATTATATTTTTTTTGGGGGGGAGGGATAAAATGGAAAAAAAACACTATTATGTACTGCTGAGAAATATTATTGTTATGAGATTGTAGCTGTTATGGTTATATGCTCATGTACCTTCACAATAGCATATGCATCAACTGTTTAAAAGTACTAATTAAGTGTGTTTTTTTTAGTATAAATCTTGACCTATTTGTTTTGAAAATGGGTTGTTGGCATTTAGGAGGGAGTCTAAAGGAAAAATTGGTCTCATGTTTTCTCCATACAAAGTTCTTATGTGAGATCACATTGAAGATTTGTACATTTTTCATGAGGGTAAGAAAATTGGCCCTTTTCTAGTTGGGTGCAGTGAGTGCGACAATAGTAAAAATTCTTACACTATTGAAAGATTCTTCCGTATTTACCCAAATTGTTTTACCTCTGAACTATCACTATTATGTGATTTCCAAAAATTGACATTACAAAAGTTAGCTGTCCTGATAATGTGGATGGAGCTCCTACCATCAAAATCATGTGGATGGAATCCATTTGACAATTTAAACACTGAATTAATATTCCAAAATAGGTTGTAGTACCAAGAGAGATCACAACACGTATACAAACCAACCCTACATGAACGCAGTTTATTTCAAATCTATATAATCTTTCATTTTTGATTTTTGCAAGTTTTACTGTAAGGTATATAAGATAAAGTGTTTTGAAAATGTATTTGAAAATTATTCCTGTTTTTGTGGACTTGAAGAACTATGAACAGACTTGTTTTCTGGTGCTTAGCAAAGCAGTTTACTTGTCTGAACTTGTTATTATATAACTTATCAATTAACAGAGCATGATAACAGATACACAGTAGTTGCAATCGATTTCTTGCCGATTTAAAAATGGGAACATAACTGAATTTGAATTATATAATAAGTTATTTTTTTTTGGTTTATTGAAATATTATGAAAAAAAATCAACAATTGTAACATTTGTTTCAATCAGTAAAAAAAAAAGATACTAATTGTATGTATACTTTAAGTAAGGATATTGTCTACTTTCAGAATTTTTACTTCGCATAAGTAGTCCTGCAACCAGTTTTCTTCTCTGATTGAGTGAGTTAGTTCAGTATAATGACTGGACTATTCAGGATACGAGTACTCATTTGTAAATATATTTATTTAATTGATATTTGAAGGATCTGTTTGATATATTGATGACACTATAAGTATATCTCCTTGTAATCACACCTATCAGAACACGGATCTCAAGTGTATAGTGTCTATATGTTTTTTTTTTTAAATTGACATGGACGTAACGACACAGGATATTCATTTTAAGGTTGATTGACCACTAAAAACTGGGATGAAATGTCAACAATTTTATTTATAGGACAAATAAAAGGAGGCCTATGTTCTAGTTAAGCTAAATCACATCCAATTATTACTTAATGTTATTTACATTTTAAAAAGTTTTATGGCATTTTTTGTGAATTAAAGATTTAAATGACTAAAAGGTTGTTTTTTGGCTGTTTTTTTCAAAGCTATTTGATCATAACTTTTACGTAAAATTCATTATTAGCTTATATGTATATAAATATATGCATTCTATGATCTTAATGGTAAACCGTTCAACCTTCAGGTACCAACATAATTTTTATTTCCAAATGGTAAAACCCTTTTACTTTTTATGAACATTCAACTTTTTTTCCATTTACCTATCTGTTATATATTTTGGCAACTCTGAAAATATAATGTCATTTCTATCCTCAGAAATAATGTCTTCATTAGATAATAAAGATATAAAACTGACCACATATCTCTGGATAAAGATGTCAGTTTGGTTCAATGTCAGACATATACTCTCATTCTTACCTGTATTTTTTTGTTTACAAATATAGGTATACATCAAACTCCTCCATATATAAATGTTCCACTGTTTCTGGCATTGTCACAAGCATTTTCATGCTATTATTTTTTCTTTTCACATTTTTTGGTTCTGTAGGGAATATTTAACAAGTCTTTGTTTTTGTTCAGTATTGATATCTACGTAACACACCTTTCTACAGGTAAAAATAAAATTGTGAGTCACAGGTATTTATAATGGCTGCCACCTGACCAATCACCATACCTGGTTTGCCAGGTAAAATGTTGATTTTTGATCAATAGAAAAACCCTTAACTGGGTTTCAATTAGATACCTGCACAATAAAGGGCTTAATTTAAAGTGTAAATAATCAACAAATGGCATTTAAGTGTTAATTTTTGATATTTATATAGAATTGATAATTTGTACAAAATTGATAATTTTCACCTATATAGACATGATGTAACGTAGGTAGCCTAAGGTGTACATATGTAAAGTTATGTAATTATGACAAACATGTTGTAAATTGTCTTCTATTGTTCCTTTACATATTAAGGATTTGAAAAAATGATCACGCTATAGTCATCTGGATAGGATTAGATGTAAATTCATCATTTTTAAACAATTTTTGGACAAAAGGGATAATTAGTATATTAAGGGTCTTATAACCACAGCTGGATTCTGTTTAAATTGATCATTTAATTCAGAACCTTATAAGGTTCTTTTCTTTATACTCCTTTTTATTAAAAAAAGTTAAAAAGGATAACTAAAAAGAAAAACAGTTTGACAAATGTTCAAACAATACCTAAAGATGTTCTTTTGACTAAGAAAATTACATTTATACAATAATTTAACTAAAGACAACAGTACAGGCATAAGTCCCAGAAAATTTTGAGAAAAGCTGCACAGCAACCTGAAAAGTAAGTTAGGAAAACTGAAATAAAAAAAAAATGAAACAGATTGTGGCAATATTATAACATAATACAACTGTTGAATACACTTTATACAAGTTTCAGATAAGAATTTTCAGACTTGAAGGAACATCATGATGTCTGAATTTATTGTTTTGCTTCTATCATAAAGAAAAAAATAAGCTTGTAAATAAACAATAAAACTGAAATTATACCTGAATACATGTTGTATGTTATTATCATCCTTGATACATTATTACAGTCTCATCAAAGCTTGTGGTTTCCTGACTTTATCCATGTATTGATAAACACTTGTAAACAAACATGTGATGTTACGGAAATCTCTTTGAAATGTACATTTTTTAGAAAAGTGTATTGGAAAGTTTTTTCCACAAAAATCCTGTGACATCCACACATGACTTAAGTCACAAAAGATAATGTCCAGCACTGGTAGTTTGGTTCCCATTGAAGTCCTGTGACCTCCATCCATCACAAGGGTTTAGTGAATATAGATAGTGTCCAATACTGGTATTATTGGTTTCCATTATAACGTCCTGTGACCTCCAACTCATCAGATTGTGTCCAGGTGTGACCTTTTAGATATGACTTAAGTCACAATACATCTGAACTTCCATGGCTTGAGCTTTAAAAGCATGGAAGTGTTATGTGCTATTTGTTCCTTCATAATATTTGTTCCAAAGATATTACCAAATATTTTTCCAACAGAACAATTATTATGGTATTTGTTGCTCACAATTGTTCCAAAATGAAGAAATATTATACTAATGTATATAGTATTTTTTCAGAAGAAACTAAACAAATATACATTGACAGCATGCCATCTACATCTCTAATCCTTTTTGTTGTCTTTTTGTTCTAGTGTAAACATAGTTTGATCTGGATAGCCTGAACATCCATCTAGCTTGAGCTATTTTCATTGGTCACCTACATTTTTAAGTCATCAAAGTTTATTTGTAGATAGTGTCAAGAGCTGGTAGTTACTGAGGATGGGTAGCAGGGATCTGACCCTTGAATCCTTAAAAAAACACTTTCAAATCTTGAATGAATTACTCTGTTGTTTACCAAGGTGATGGCACTCTGTACGAAATTTAAAAATTCAAAAATCCTGGTCCAAATAAAATCATAAAAACAATTACATTTCCCGATATTCTTAAATGATTGCTTTGAATTTTAGCAATTTGACTTTCTTTTCTTTTTTTCATCAATATATTTCATCATTCCCTTACATGCTAAAAATTCAAATTCAATCCTACATCAGTTATGCCCCTTGACATCCTCTTGAGTATGCAGTATGCATCTTGACACTTGTAATCTAACATCTTTTGCAAAAAAGAATTTTGTATTTGTTTTTTGTTTTTTTGCAGTTATGGAGTTATTGAGACCAATATTTGTATTTCTCCTTACACATATGCACACAAAGTCAAGGATTCTTATCAGAAGCTGAATTGCATGTAAAAAAATAAAAGAATATGGAGTAAATGTACATGGGACAAATTCCCTATAAATACATGGTGAGATTAAGCACATGGAACAACACTTTCATTGTTGTTCTTCATCTTGAAGACACCATGAGGCCTTCAACAAGGAGCAATGAGGCCTTCAACAAGGAGCAAATACTCCTACCTCATAGTAAGTTCAAGACGGCCCCTAGCACAGGTTTGAGCGGAATTCACTTGCTAAATGCTGAACAACGCTACATCCATGTATCCATTTTCTCATGGACGTGGGATCGTCAACAAGCATAACATTTGGGCAAAGTACTCTTATATACACTGTCATCCGTTACCTGACAAAGGGACCAATAGACAATACAATATATAAACGATCACAGGGCACTCATCGAGTTGATTGCAAGAAAACTTGTCAAGTAAAATCGGGAGATGTGGGCAATATATATATAGATGGCCAGAAAAATAGTTTAATTTTTTACAAAACAAGAAAACAAACATTGAATTTTAAAAGTGCATTCATATGAGAAATTTTCACATGAAGAAGTACGCCATAACTGACAAAATAAAGAGCATACACATGTACATGTTTGTCATGGGTTAATTGCATGGAAATACACTGTCAAGATATTAAGTCTCATTGAGCTAAAACAATCCTGGAAAAATGTCTTATGTTAAAATCCTCTTCCCTTAAAGAAAGAATGTGAATTTGTCTGCTGAATTGGACAATGAAATTGTGATAGTTCCTATAAATCAAACACATTCATTTTGTAATGGATTACAAACGAACACAAAATGATAGATGATTTGACCTTGACAACGTACTGTAATGATACACCCTATTTTACAGTTAAATGGAAAGGATCTTTGTGGTTATAATACATGTAGTTTACTTATTTAGTCAGACATGAAATTTATGTCTTGTGTATGTAAACATTCTACCTATATATGACATATGGGTTTGTTGCATGTATAATTCAGATTTCAGAGATTTACTTTATCAGTGTTAGCTAGTTCAGTGAGGCTGTATAAAGGAGATGTCCATTCTGTAACAGTAAAAACTTTGCTGTCATATGACTAAATGTCATAAGGATATTTACTGTCTTTTTTTAAAGAAATATATGTCATTTTAACACACAACCAGTACTGGAAATTTCAAATTCTACACTCTAAACAGCATATTAGAATTTTAATAAGAAATATATGTCATGTGAACACACAACCAGTACTGGAAATTTCAAATTCTACACTATAAACAGCATATATTAGAATTTTAATAAGAAATATATGTCATGTGAACACACAACCAGTACTGGAAATTTCAAATTCTACACTCTAAACAGCATATTATAATTTTAATAAAAATGAGATACAAAACTAACTTGACCTGATAAAACTTCAACCACATAACAATTTGGAATGTCAATTGAATTGCTGAAGCTTTTTAATCTGAGCTTTGTCATGATAGTTTGTAGTCGATATATCATGACCTTGGTTATATTTCAATTCCTATTCCTTAATCAATTTTAAAAATTGCTACCATCTGTTTCTTAAACAGATGAAGGCAATTTTCCAAATTAGTTAGGCAATATCTGAACCAATCTTACAGTTTTATAATTCAAGTAATGCAATCAAACTATAAAATTGGTTTAATAATAGGAATAGATGATTCTTACCACAAAAAATCTTCTGTCTTTATGCTTAATTGTGTCGCCTGCGTTCACGCAGTGGCGACATATAGGGATCACTATCCGTCGTCGTCCGGGTCGGCGTCACAAAAATTTCTGTCACAGTTTTCTCAGGAACTATGTATCCATGCTTTCTGCAATTTGGCATGGAGTATCAGTATGGGGACCTATACTGTGTAATAGAGTTTGGGATCTCTCGGATGCCCACTTCCTGTTTGACGGAACTTAGAATATTTTTTGCATCTTGAAAATTTCTGTCACATTTTTCTTAGGAACCACAGATCCCAGCCTTCTACAATTCATTATGGAGTATCAGTATGGGGACCTATATCATGTAATAAAGTTTGGGATCTCTTGCATGGCCACTTCCTGTTTGGCGGAACTTAGAATATTTTTGTCGATTGGTGTCACAAAAAATTTCTGTCACATTTCAATTGGGAACCACAATTCCCAGCCTTCTGTAATTTAGCATGGAGTGTCAGTATGGGGTCCTATACTGTGTAATACAGTTTTGAATCTCTGGCATGCCCACTTTCTGTTTGACTGAACTTAGAATATTTTTCGAATCTTGAAAATTTCTATCACATTTTTCTCAGACACCACATATCCCTGCCTAGTGCAATTTGACATGGAGTATCATTATGGGGACCTATAATCTGTAAGAGAGTCTAGGATCTCTTGCAATGCCCCACTTCCTGTTTGATGTAACTTACTTTTAGTGTTATTATGCAGGTGACACATGTCTTCCGTGGAAAACTTACTACTAAGTTGAGTGAATACAGCTTGAGTTATTTGAAGTTTTATAAATAGTTTATTATACCCCCGCTCCAAAGGAGAGGGGGGTATACTGTTTTACTCTTGTCCGTCTGTCTGTCCGTCCGTCCGTACGGAACATCTTTCGTCAAGGATTTCTCAGCTTGTGTAAGTAGTAATGATTTGATATTTGGTCTGAAGCTTAAGTATGATGAGTTGTACCGTGTCTCCCCTTTTCGAGTCTGTCACTCATCTACTTCCTGTTTGACGAAAACTTTGATTTTTCCCATTATAGCCATATATTGAAAATTTTCGTCAAGGATTTCTCAGCTTGTGTATGTAGTATGATTTGATATTTGGTCTGACACTTAAGTATGATGAGTTGTACCGTGTCTCCCCTTTTCAATTCTGTCACTCATCTACTTCCTGTTTGACGAAAACTTCAATTTTTATATGCCCGTCTTTGACGGGACGGACGATGGTATACCGGTGTCCGTCTGTCCGTACGTCGTACTCTAACTAGAGAACGCTTTGAACATTTTTCTTGAAACTTTGCCGGATTGTTGGGTATGACGGAAGACAGCTCTCTATCGTATTATTTTGTCGTCGGATTTTTCGTTCCAGAGTTATGGGACTTTGATTATTTCAAAAAAGCTTAAAATTGCAGTTTTCGTCCACATGTCGTACTCTAACTAGAGAACGCTTTGAACATTTTTCTTGAAACTTTGCAGGATTGTTGGGTATGACGGAAGAAAGGTTCCTATTGTTTTATTTTGTCGTCGGATTTTTCGTTCCAGAGTTATGGGACTTTGATTATTTCAAAAAAAGTATGAAATTGCAATTTCTGTCTACACATTAATATTCTTTTATTTTAAGACATTACTATCCCTAAACCAATATACATTTTTGACTGTTTAACATAAGATGAAATAATTGATACATATCAGAAGTCCCTTGTTATGTTTGTTCATATGGAGTTTTTAATTTCAAGAATCATTTAATCAGTTTGCTTTAAAGTGGGGACGGGCGTATCATGTGCTCTTGGCGCAGCTGTTTATTCCCATTATAGCCATATATTGAAAATTTTCGTCAAGTCTTTCTTAGCTTGTGTACGTAGTAATGATTTGATATTTGGTCTGAAGCTTAAGTATGATGAGTTGTACCGTGTCTCCCCTTTAGAAATCCGTCACTAATCTACTTATCTGTTTGACGAAAACTTTGATTTTTCCCATTATAGCCATATATTGAAATTTTTCGTCAAGGATTTCTCAGCTTGTGTATGTAGTAATGATTTGATATTTGGTCTGAAGCTTAAGTATGATGAGTTGTACCGTGTCTCCCCTTTNTTCCTGTTTGACGAAAACTTTGATTTTTCCCATTATAGCCATATATTGAAAATTTTCGTCGAGGGTTTCTCAGCTTGTGTATGTAGTAATGATTTGATATTTGGTCTGAAGCTTAAGAATGATGAGTTGTACCGTGTCTCCCCTTTTCAAGTCTGTCACTCATCTTCTTTCTGTTTGACTTCATCAATTTTTCCCATTATACCATTATATTGAAAATTTTTGGTCCATACTTGTTTGTGTCCACACTTGAACTGTGTCCACACCTGTATTGTATCCGCACACACTTAAATTTGCACTTTCCATATTGATTCAGTGTTCAATGAGCGGGGGTATAACTGGCTGCCATTCGGCGACAGCTCTTGTTACATTTGGCAATTTATTTTTCAAGAACTGCAAACAAAATTTTGAAAATGCTAAATTGTTAGTTTTACAGTATAATTTCTAATTTCCAATATTTTTTTTTGATTTTTGGTATATTTTAAAATATAATGGTTATACATTTTCAGTATTTTTCTGTAAAGATGGAAAAATAAAAAAAATAACAAGGGAGATCATAAATGTGATATAATTATTTCCCCTAAATAAGTTAGAACTTTCACGTTTTCCTCCCAAAAATGATCTTCATGATAAAAATTCAGATACAAATATATAAAGATGTGCTAGAAATTGTATTATAAGATTAAATTTTGTTCATATCAAAGATAATAAAAAAAAAGATTTAGAAATATTTCCAAAAGTAAAATTAAGAATTTTCCCATTATTACAAAGGCAGTTTTCTTTAGTACATCTACAATAAAGTGTTAGAAGATATCCAGAGGTGAGTATCAAGTTTGCAATTGTTGAACCAATTTTACAGTTTGATAGCAACAACTGAGTTGTAAAACTATAAGATTGGTTCAACGATCCTCAACCTAAGTTCTGCTGATGGTCAAGCGAAAAGAAAAATTGACTTCAGCAGTTTTTCACTGAGGAAGAGGGAATTTTAAAAATTGATTGAGGTATGGCCATGGTCATAGCGTATCCACAGTAATATAAGATAGTTGTAAAAATTCTACATATGCTATAAGAATTATTTGTTGATCTTTCTCTCTTATTTGAGCCTATCCCTTACTCCATGTAAGCTACCACACCTTTAGGCCATGGGCTGAAATCACTTTCCGTGCACCCCCCCCCACTTATGATCTAGACCGATTTTTTTCAGTCCTTTTATAT
>MJUU01006650.1:92594-102824 GCA_002080025.1 Modiolus philippinarum | reverse complement strand
TAAAAATAACTAAGTTCAACAACTGATATTTTTGACATAAATTATTAAAAATCAAAATCAAAGTACCATGCACACCTTTGTTATATGTACAATTGATCTGCAAAATAAACACTTCCAGTCTCAAATACTGAAGGAGATTTGCTCCGGACAAAGGGGGTTACCTATTGTTAAAAATTTGAGGTAAAAATGACTAAGTTCAACAACACTGATATTTTTGACATAAATTATCAAAAATCAAAATCAAAGTACCATGCACACCTTTGTTATATGTACAATTGATCTGCTAAATGAAAACTTCCTGTCTCAAATACTGTAGGAGATTTGCTCCGGACAAAGGGGGTA
This sequence comes from Modiolus philippinarum, assembly GCA_002080025.1. Taxonomy (NCBI): domain Eukaryota; kingdom Metazoa; phylum Mollusca; class Bivalvia; order Mytilida; family Modiolidae; genus Modiolus; species Modiolus philippinarum. The sequence continues at coordinate 102,482 of MJUU01006650.1, read as the reverse complement.
CCCAACTGTTAAAAATTTGACGTAAAAATGACTAAGATCAGCAACTGATATTTTTGACATAAATTATCAAATATCAAAATCAAAGAACCATGCACACCTTTGATCTATGTGCAATTGATCTGCAAAATAAAAACGTCCTGTCTCAAGTACTATAGGAGATTTGCTCCGGACAAATGATGTACCCATTTGGCAGCCTAAGTTCAACAACCGATATTTTTGACATAAATTATCAAAAATCAAAATCAAAGTACCATGCAGGCATGCACACCTTTGATATATGCACAACTAATCTTCAAAATAAAAACTTCCAGTCTCAAATACTGAAGGAGATTTGCTCCGGACAAAGGGGGGTACCCAAATGTTAAAAATTTGACGTAAAAATGACTAAGATCAACAAGTGATATTTTTGACATAAATTATCAAAAATCAAAATCAAAGTACCATGCACACCTTTGATCTATGTACAATTGATCTGCAAAATAAAAACTTCCGGTCTCAAATACTATAGGAGATTTGCTCTGGACAAATGATGTACCCATTTGGCAGCTGCCCGCTCGCCGCCGCCCGCCATTTTCACCATTTTAATAACCGTATTTTTTCAATGGAAAACCCGGTTAATAAAATATAAAAGTACCAAAATGAAAATTTCACTTATTGCGACAGCATTTCACAAAGTGTTGAATTCAGTATGACTAAAATTACACAGTTTTTGGTGTATAATAAAATTTGGTGTTTGATGAATAATAAGCCTGGAATCTTTGTAGATACTTATTGTTACAACCGCCCTTTTTAAATTCCAATCTTTATTTTCATATTGTTAAGCCTTCGTTCTTAATAAAAACTTACATCTTATTCCCATGGCTGATCCAGCAACAAATCCTCCAATACCATGGTTTTTGGGATCATCTTTGTTCCGTATTGCACCAGCAATGTTAGTTACAGATGCATACATTGCACCTGCCGCAGCTGCAATATATTTTATACAAATTACATAATTATAATCCACCAACAGGAGGATTCATCCTTTATGTCAATGTACTCATTATGAGATTATTTACAATTTTGTGTAAAATAGAATCGTCTATGTGCGGAAAAATATAAATTAAATTTTTTGTACTGAAATTACATGTTTCAACTTCAATATTTTTGAGAGGCCTGAGTGGCCGAATGGCTAAAGTAGTTCTACTACATGTACTAACACAACCACTGTAGTCTATCACCACTGCAGTGTGTGTGAGTTCCCATCCTGCTTTGTACATTATAAAAAAGGGTGCACTCGCCTTGTTATAATCATATGTGATCAGGTATGACAGTCCGTGGTTCTCTCCGTGCACTTTGGCTTCCTTAAACACTAAAACTGACCATAATGAAATAGCTGAAATACTTATATATATATATATATATATATATATATATATATATATATATATATATATATATATATATATATATATATTAATACTGAGAAGCAATTAAGTACTGAACCATACACATTTTGCATAGCTTGCCTGCCACATGCAATCTGAAACTTAAGAGATTTTATGATAAACTGGTTATCCCTGTAATACCTATACTTCCTAAAAAATTCTATATGTAATCTTTCAGTGTTTTACTGATCCTGACAGTTTTGGCTTCCATGTCAGAAAAAAATTTTAAAAATCATGATATTATGTATATATATGGGAACTTCCAAGTTTGATCTAAACTTAAATGATATTTTTTTTATGTTCCCTACACTAAACCTTACATTTGTGTACATTTTTGCTGTAAACAGAAGTCAAAGCTCAGCAATATTTTGATTTCTGACCTTGACATTTCTTTAAGAAAGTATAAAATATTCCTTGTACAAAGTTTCAAAAGATTTTGACAACTCAAAGTGTAGTTAAAAGAATCACAAATTTTTAATCTAATGTAGAATCAGGAAAAGCAGCTCCATCATGAATCAAAAGAGTTAAGCAAATTATACAATTTTGATACAAACTTTTTCTGAATGTGTTTGAAAAGCTTAAAGCCTATTGGTATGACAGCCATGACAGAGAAGGCACAAAACATTGCTCCAAAGTATTTCAATTTATCAGACATGTAATTTACATTGGAACATTTAATTATTATGAATACAATTTTTTAATGCATCACAAGTCCAGGAATCTCTCAACTCTGTCTATCTGTACCTGGACCCTCCAATCTGTCAATCTATCACATTTTTGGCTACAATATTTATATTCTCTTAAACATCCACATATTTTCACCCCAATCACGCTAAAATTTGAATAATGGTTTTGATCAAATTAAAAATGTACATCTCCCCTTTCATGTAATTAAGGAGTAAAAATACCTATTCTTGCACTTTGGTAATTTTTTTGTGTATTTTTCCATAAAGGATGGCTGTTCAATTATATATTCTGAACAAAGATAAACCTTTCATCGTTTCAGTTCCATAGGGGGTTTGGATAACTCAGATCTTACTGTATTATTGTGTCGCCTGCGTTCACGCAGTGGCGACATATAGGGATCACTATCCGTCGTCTTGCGTCGTCGTCGTCGGCATCAGCGTCGTCTTCCGCGTCAGCGTCACAAAAATTTCTGTCACAGTTTTCTTAGGAACTATGTATCCAAGCTTTCTACAATTTGGCATGGGGTATTAGTATGGGGACCTATACCGTGTAACAGAGTTTGGGATCTCTCGAATATTTTTTGCGTCTTGAAAATTTCTGTCACATTTTGCTCAAGAACCACAGATCCCAGCTTTCTACAATTCATTATGGAGTATCAGTATGGGGACCTATATCGTGTAATAAAGTTTGGGATCTCTTGCATGGCCACTTCCTGTTTGACGGAAAATAGAATATTTTTGTCCATTGGTTTCACAAAAAATTTCTGTCACAGTTTTCTCAGGAACTATGTATCCAAGCTTTCTGCAATTTGGCATGGAGTATTAGTATGGGGACCTATACCGTGTAACAGAGTTTGGGATCTCTCGCATGCCCACTTCCTGTTTGACGAAACTTAGAATATTTTTTGCGTCTTGAAAATTTCTGTCACATTTTTCTCAGGAACCACAGATCCCAGCTTTCTACAATTCATTATGGAGTATCAGTATGGGGACCTTTATCGTGTAATAAAGTTTGGGATCTCTTGCATAGCCACTTCCTGTTTGACGGAAAATAGAATATTTTTGTCCATTGGTTTCACAAAAAATTTCTGTCACATTTTACTCAGGAACCACAATTCCCAGCCTTCTGTAATTTAGCATGGAGTGTCAGAATGGGACCTATACGGTGTAATAGTTTTGAATCTCTGGACTGCCCACTTCCTGTTTGACTGAACTTAGAATATTTTTCGAGTCTTGAAAATTTCTGTCACATTTTTCTCAGACACCACATGCCTTTCTGCAATTTGGCATGGAGTATCAGTATGGAGACCTATAATGTGTAAGAGAGTCTGGGATCTCTTGCATGCCCACTTCCTGTTTGACATAACTTACTTTTAGTGTTATTACGCAGGCGACACATGTCTTCCGTGGAAGACTTACTACTAAGTTTTTTTACCTGCTGGTGCAACACTGATGGCAACACGGAAGAGACCCTCAAACGAACTGGATACACCTTTTATTGCTGCAGCATCCACAATGCCAACAAACAAACCTACAAATAAAACATAATTCACAAAATATCAACATTTGTCCCTCTAATAAATCTCGCTCCCTATCCATTTCTGCAAACCACAATTACACATCTTTGCTTTAAAAATTTACATACCTACATGTGTAATGCGCATCACACTAAATATTGAAGATTAACTGAAAATTTACACATGAATTATATTTATAAAGATTCAAAGGTAAATTATAAAATATCTTACACAATATTTAAATGTTCCTTGCAAAAAAGGTATTACATGAATGTTGCTTTTATCAGAAAAATTTTAAGTAAATCATGTATGTATTGATCAGAAAATGAACATCTCAGTAATATTTGCATAAGAAATCTCTCTTAGTCAATGATACTAGGCCCATATCTTGCATAGTTTGCAAAAAATTAATAATCCTTTCAGTCCTGACCCAAAAAAACTACAAGGTCTTGCATATTTATTAGGGATGTCAACTCGGACAAAATTTAATACTTGAGTACGCGAAAGTTTTTCCGAGGGAGTATCAATAATGCATTGTATGAAGAAACAGACATTTATCTCAAGTAGCAATTTTGATTTTGTCTTAATCTTTATTAGTGATCAACAACAATGCAATCAATATTTAATTAACTGCTTTTAATTCTAATTGCTAACAAATCAATATGTACAAACATAATTATATATTTTAATTACAAAGTTATTACTTGACACGTGAAACACAAAAAGCCACTAAATTTGACCTTTAGGTGATTAAAAAATTAAAACAGTTGTCGTTGAGAAAAACTATGATAATCCATTTCTTGAGAAAGTTTACGACTTTATTTTGTCTCGCAAAGAGTCTCGCAAGCAATTACATTTGACATTTTATTCGAAATATTGCCAAACGGCATATTTTGGTGATGAACGCCTGATTCTAAAGGTTTAAATCTAAATTCGCAACTTTGATGGACTGTATTTTACATGCTAATCATAGATATTGGCCTTATGAGGAGATAAAATACGCATATCATAGATTTCAAAATAGAAAAGAGAGTACTCAAGTACCGATTTTACTAATCCATACTCGGATCGTCCGAGCCATACTTGAGTACTCGTTGACATCCCTAATATTTATGGTACAAGATATTCCAGTCATTAAAACAACTTTGTTGGTTACATTTCTTACATAAGTTAGACACAAATATTGTACGGCTGGCAGAAAAATTAAGTTTGTCAGTCCCATGACTGAAATTATTTCCATACTTTGATCTTGATGCATTTATTGCAATGGTGAAGCGAGAAGTAAAATTTTGATTTCAGAGATGTAATTTTACACCCCAAGCCAACGATCTTAAGTCTGTCTGCTTTGAAAGAAACACACTTTACACACTGTTGTTAATTTATTGACAGCAGATCACAAAGACTGTAATGTAGTATAATTGATTGACATCACTGTCATGATCATGAGAAGATCTTACATTTCACTGGTTGCAGAAAAATCATATCAAATCAATTTTTGAAATCATCTAAGGGCGTTGCTTTCATTTGTATCATTCTAAATGCACTGTCATCTGTGGTATGCTGTCAATCAATTACCTACAGTGTTTCTTTCTCTGCGGTCAGTCTCTCGGAATTCGGCTTGGGGTGTAGAATTACATCTCTTTGAAACTCACTTGACCTTTGCTATAATCTGGCTGGGAACAGTAAAACAAGTGCTTTAATGTGGGTGTACTGCTTTTGTGTAGTATTTACTTGATGTAAAAGAGAGAATGATTGGTTATTATTTGGTTTTGTATGGAAATGATTTATCTTCTGCTGAAAACAAGATGTGTTTGTGAAACACTATGCCCCCGGTAGCAACCATGTCTACAATACAAACTTGCTAAAATTGCAATCACTAGAAATTAAGGTTAGGTAGACATTTGTACTAAGCTCCATTAGATCTATTCACATTAAGAATATCAAGCCTCTTGCAATCGTAATTAACAAGCTAAAGCCAAATCTAGATTTTGACCTCTATGACCTTGACCTTAATGAAATTTGCATGATGGTGTTCAGCTTTATATGATCAATATACATAATGTACAGGCCAAATATGAAGGTCCTTTCACATCTGGTTGAAAAGATAAAGGCAATTCTAAAGTATTCAAATTTTCAATAAGTAACCTTGACCTTTGAACTGACCTAATTTTTTTTTTGGTGGATTTGTACTAAGTTCTATTAGATCTATTAACATATAGAATATGAAGCCTCTAGTAATTATAATTAATGACCTACAGAACTAGAGGCTCTCAAGCACATGCTCTCAACAGCCTGTAGCTCACCTGGTCCAAACCTAGACAATAACCTTAATGATAAAGGGTCTCATTTTCTATTGTGATAATAAACCTACATGTAGATGTAATATGGCCCACTTTTCCTTAGCATGCTAAGGGCCCATTTTTTAACCTAAGTCCCCACTAGGGACCACCTTGGATGAGATGCAGACTTGCCATTTACATCTTTTAAAGAGGACCACTTTAGGACTATTGAGACCAAGTTTGGTTTCAACTGGCCATGGCTATGCAACTTCAGAGGTGAAGATTTTTGAATGCTTTCCCACAGGGTCCAATTTTTTACCTTTATTCCTCCCTGGCAGTAATTTTAGATATAATGCTGACTTGACGCAAATATTTTTCAAAAGGGGTCAAATATGGACTATTGTGACCAAGTATGATACCAATTGGCCAAGTATTTTCAGAGGAGAATATCTTTGAATATGTTTAACGATTGGCTCCCAGGGTTTGACGTTTATTTTTTGACCAACTTGCCCGTTCGGGCAAGTGAACTACAAATTTTACTTGCCCGAAAGTACTAAGAACTTGTCCTAACATTGTGACCATGTGTTCTCTGACACAAATCTAGATGGTCCACCTGTATCAGGAAACAGTTCACAATAGTTGAAAATCATACCATCTGAAGAGGCCTCTAAACTTGGGACAAATTAGTCTTGAGTCTAAACCATCAAAATCTTTGGCCAAGATTCCAAAAATGTTTTATTTTCTAATAAGTTCAAATGTTTTCTTAGATGTGCTGGGTGGATCATCTGATTACTTCATTGGAGAATTTCCTCAAGACAAGATGAATAATAAGGGCAACATTTAGATTTGCCATTGAAATCATTGTCTAGAAAAATGCTTATTGATAATTTTTGCATCAAACCAATAGCGTCATATTTTATATAAGAACTTTCTACATTTGTATTTGGAAAATTTAATTTCTAAAAATAAAATGATGTACTATTGCAAGTCTGACCACGCCATTCCCAAAGTATCATACAGTCATAATAACTGAATTAGCTTAATTTTTTAGTTGCCAGATCACACAAATAAGGTAAAGGTTTTACTTGTCCAAATGTGGAATTAACTTGCCCCTGGCAATAGGACAACTGTTAATGTCAATCCTGGGTCCAATCTTAAACTAAGTTCTGGGCTGGCAACCATATTAGACATGTTAGACAAGGTGTTGACTTATCAGACACATTTTTTAAAAAGGGACCACCAAAAGGACTATTGTGACCAAGTTTGGTTACTGGCTATGTGGCTTCAGAGAGGAATATCTCTGAATGTTTTCAAATAGGATCAAATGTTTTACTATGTTCCCAAACTGGGGCTATCCTGGATGTGATGCATACATTTCATCTTTTTCAATGGGATCAACTAAGGATCACCGTACATGTGACCAAGTATAGCTCCAATTGGCAGAATATCTTCACAGGTTTTAGAAGATCTCTGAATATGTTTCCCCATAAGTTTCAATGTTTAACTAAGTTCTACAATGGTGGCAATCTTGGATATAAAGTATTGACTTGCCCGAAAAACAAAATTGAAAGGGGACCACCCAAGGACTATTGTGACCAAGTTTGGTTTCAATTGGCTTTGAAGCTTCAGACAGTGTCAGAGAAGAAGATATTTGAATGCTTTCCCATACATGCCATACAATGCTCAACTGCATTGTACATTTGTATCTTTAGTGCTGGCAGCAATCTTTACATATTTTTCAAACATGTCAAATGGGTCCAACTAAAGATCAATGTGACCAAGTATGGTTTCAATTGGTCAAATATTCTCAGAGTAAAAGATATTTGAATATCATATGTATGACCCAATAATGTTAAACTAAGTTCTATACTGGTAATCATCAGCGAAGATACAGATTTACCCCACAAATTTTAAAGGGGTCCACTCAAGGACTATTTAGATCAAGTTTGGTTGCAATTGACTTTGTGGCTTCTGAGGCAAAGATCTTTGAACGCATTCCTGTAAGAGTCCAATCTGTTAAACATATCAAACTGAGTTCCCAGTTGGTTGTCATCCTGGGTGCCATGCCGACTTGCTACACATTTTTCAAAGGGAACAAACTTAAGACCTTTGTGACCAAGTATGGTCCAAATAGGCCAAGTACTTTCAAAAGGAGACGTTTCCAATAAGGTCTGATTTTAAACTCACATGTCAAAACAAGTTTGTAATTTGGAGTTTGAATGATATAACATGTTAGCATTTGAATGATATTGTCAGATATGTTGAAAAAGTGCTGAAATGAAAACTGAAATTTGCCAGTTGTGGTCATGTTCTTTTCACCCACTACGTTTCTGAAACTTAATGTGTGGGTTTTTTATTCAACTTGGGAGTTATATATTGATTTCTAATTTCCTGTGCTTATTTAATGTGTATATAGTACAAATAAATGATTATTTGATACAAGTTCATTCCGCTTATGTTTGATTGATATACTTATTTAATGCAGATATATTTGGTGAGTCAATATGGTGTAGTCTTAGGTCATGGTGAAACATTATTAGTAGGAGTATGTTACAGACCACCATCTGCACCTGCAGAGAATAAATTTTATGCATTATTAGAACTTTTCACTAAAGTAGAGAGACAAAAAGCAACTCATGTTATCATCATGGGAGACTTTAATTTACCAAACATTGACTTTACTAACTACAGTAGAACTCTGATGGCTCGAACTGCAATAACTCCAACACCATGGATGCCTCGAACCTTTTTTGTGGTCCCTTGGTTCGAATTTTAACATAGTTTGACCTCGATATCTCGAACACCCCTTTAACTCTAACTATTTTCATCAGTCCCTTGGGTGTTCCAGCCATCGAAGTTCGACTGCATTTCACAAATAGTGATCAGGATAGTTTTAAATATAGATTTCTAGATGTTTCTTTATCAACATGATGAACCAACTAGAATTGCAAATGGAAAACTTACAAACACACTGGACTTAATTTTTACCAACGATGAAAACATGGTATCTGATTTAACTTCACTTGCCCCTCTAGGCAAAAGTGACCATATTGGCTTAAGCTTGGCTCTTACTACACATTTGAACCCGGGTAAACGTCCAGCTGAAACTAATAGTTTTAACTAGACATCAGTGAGATGGTATCCATCTCTGTGGGCCCCGCTCCAAGTGTCACCTAGAGGTCAATGGTCAAGAGACATCAACTATTGTACGTGACATGTCGCCTTAAAGCAATCTTTCCACATGCAAAATATCAAAAGCCTATCTTAAAAGGGAAAAAAAGTTATAGCCCGGACACAACTTTGTCATTGAAAAAGCATGAATGTGACCCTGAGGTCAAAGGTCAAGGTCAAAGGTCACCAACCAAGGTACGCGACATGTAGTCTTGAGGTGATCTATCTACATGCAAAATATCAAAAGCCTATCTCAAAAGAGAAAAAAGTTATAGACCAGACACAAATTTCTCATTGAAAAAGCAGGAATGTGACCCTGAGGTCAAAGGTCAAGGTCAAGGTTCACCAACCAAGGTACGCGACACGTCGCCACGAGGAGATCTAGCCACATGCCAAATATCAAAAGCCTATCTCAAACGAGAAAAAAGTTAAAGACCGGACACGAATTTTTCATTGAAAAAGCAGGAATGTGACCCTGAGGTCAAAGGTCAAGGGTCACCAACCAAGGTATGTGACACGTCTCCTCAAGGAGATCTAGCCACATGCCAAATATCAAAAGCCTACCTGAAACGAGAAAAATGTTATAGACCGGACACAAATTTCTCATTGAAAAAGCAGGAATGTGACTCTGAGGTCAAAGGTCAAGATCAAGGGTCACCAACCAAGGTACGCGACACGTCACCTCGAAAAGAGCTCTAGCCACATGCCAAATATCAAAAGCCGACCTCAAACGAGAAAAAAGTTATAGACCGGACACGAATTTGTCATTGAAAAAGCAGGAATGTGACCCTGAGGTCAAAGGTCAAGG
>MJUU01006650.1:66516-79331 GCA_002080025.1 Modiolus philippinarum | reverse complement strand
AAAAAGTTCTAGGGTCGGCATCTAAAAAATAGGGTCGGTCGGACTACCGTAAACACACATATTTTTTTTTTGGCCTAAACATTTACTATAGGTGGGACTGGGAACAGATTTGTAGAGGATGATGGGATTGGTATTGCAATATCGCTTAGCCAGATTTATAAATATAGATATGATAAATAGAATAAGAACATTTATGTATAAATTTAAAACCAGAAGTTAATAAATAGAGATGAGGTATTGTGCAATATCAATAATATATAAATACTATAAAAGACTTTTCAATTGTGTTAAACAAAGCGTGATTGTAGTTTGTTGAGATACTTAGGCAATGGAGAACGAAAGGTGGAAAGAGATAGAATTGCGTTTTTTGCGGAAGAATAAAGAGCTTATGGTGTTTATTTGTGTGTGCTGTTAAAGGCTTACTATTGTATCAATCACATTAAATTAAGCAAGTACTAACTAGGAGCATATTTATTTGTTGTCAACATGTTGTGGTCATAGCATGCTGCGCTAGAAAAACCCCTCAGTTACATTAAGTAAGGATTGTCTGTGAAACCTGAAGCCATAGTTGAAGTATTAGTTAAATGCTCAGAATTGCTAGAAAGCATTTACACAAATGCACTGCTTCAATACATGTATACATTTTAGTTAATAAAGTTTGTCTCTGTTGAGGGATAAAAGATAAAAAAGCAACACCCTAGCAGAATGCAAAAAAAATCAAAACAAAACAAAAGCACGAAACTACTTTGAGTTGTTGTTGGCAAAAATGAAAGGTTTGATCGAATCAGTGACTGTTTTATCACATGTGCAGACCAAAAGAAGAAATTACGAAGAAGTACCGAGAAAGGCTTACTTCAAGTATTGATTTGAGTATACAAATACATCATAAGCCACCACACACTTGTCAATCAAACACACAATTTTCTATCCAAGGCTATTCCATAACCTAGTGTATCATTTTTATTTCATAAAAACCATTATCCAATTTATATCATCCACTTATGTTTATAAAGTCCCCTCGTGTTTTCTAGTCGATGAGGCTTCAGTATTTTTCACATGCAAGGAAAGACATTAAATCAAAATGCTGGTCAATCGGAATAATTTCATGATCACTTGAGCGTTTTAAAACTCAGATATTGTCAGTTATATTGAAAGTGAAAGTCGCATGGCTTTGTTTATATAAGTACTACTTTTGACTATGCCAGCAGCTGATTGGTCATTTAGTAGAGTCTAACCAGAAAGTCTGGAACTGCCACTGTATATACTATCTGCATAGTATACAGTTAACTTTTTTTTTCTGAAACAAGTGCCTGTGCTATTATGATCTGGTGCAAATTGTGTATTATTATTCTGGATAAGTTACAGCAGGTTGGTCCCTACTCCACTTGTGTCTCCAGTCACTAGTGTATCGGATGTGGATTGTCTGATGAATCTGCTTCAGGATGAAAGCCTTAAATAGACCACTTGCCTATTTCTTCTTATGAATGAATTGCTCTGGTTGACCTGGAGTCTATTGGCACAAATTGTGTCATAGAACATTGTGACGGTTAAAAATTTATATTGTGAGGTCAAAAGTTTCCTGGAAAATTTACCAACTGGAAACTGGTCTATTTCAGATACATGTACCAACCACGTTTGCTTTGCTCACGATGTGTTTGGTTAAAAAAACATCAACAATATTTGTAAAGACCCACCTGGAACTAAATATGAGAACTTTATCTACACATGTTTACATCAGAGCACAGGCACTTGTTTCATAAAAAAAAACAAGATGTGGTTGTGAAACACTACATATGCCCCACATTTATCCAATTTTACCCATTTTTGACCTCTGTGACCTTGACCTTTGACCTAATTTTTTTGCATATTTATGTTCCTCTTGACAAGACCTATACACTTGTCAAGTACATGTATATTAAAAGTCTATCTTACATAGTTCAAAAGTTGTTTATTACCATAAAAACACCCAATTCAACCCCTTTATTCTGAAACAGATGAAGCCCCTTTGGGCCTCTTGTTAATTGAAATGGTTTAAATTGTTAAATGTATCTGTTTAAACATTCTATAAGAAACCTACAGAAAAATACTGCATCAAGATCTGACAAAAAATTTTAAATTTAAAATTCCTTTTTTTCCGTTTGTCCCCCTTTGGGCCTCTTGTTTCTCAAAAACGGTTAATGGTTCCTCAATCTGTCAACTTACTACAGTTGGGCAATTTTATTAGCAATAACATAAAATAAACCCCGTCTCAATAACATAAAACAAACCCTGTTTCAATATGATAAATAATAAGGATTCTGCAGTCAAATATGTGAAAACAGCCAATATCACCCCTTTTTAACCCCTGTGACCTTGACCTTTGACCTGACCTAATTTTTTTTTTGCATATTTATGTTCCTCTTGACTAGACCTATACACTTGCCAAGTATGAAAAGTTCTAAAGTTATAGCCCAGGTTAACGTTTTGGACGCACAGACAAACAGACAGACAGGACAAAAACAATATGCCCCCGATCCTTGAGCTGGGGGCATAAAAATGTCAGTCTTAGAAAACTCATATTTAGTTCCTGGAGGGTATTTGTGAACATTTACCAACCACTTCCTGAGTAAAGCGGAAGTGGGAGGAGGCAAAGCTGTAATCACTGTTTCTGAACTGAAATTGTATGTTTTGCTTAAGACTTTACCACACCAAAACAAATAGTAAATAAGTAAAATTAGCATAACATTTTGTGCTGAGGACATCACAGAACAGAAAACTGGTCCGTATTTTCACACATGAAGCAGGTAGTTTCGTATGTGTAAGGAAAACAGTAATGAATGTAAATGTTATCAAAATAGACTATGATGATAAAAATTTTATAAAAAATTTTGTTGATATTTTCTGCCGAAGGCACAACCATATCACCAAACAGAAAACTGGCCCATATTTTCGAACATGAGCTGATGAGGGAGGCAGTTGTATGTACAAAAATTAATTATTGACATGATGGAAGTAAATGGTAATACAGTAGTCCCCCTCTTGAAAGACCACTCATTTGAGAGACCACCCCTTTTTAGAGGCCACATTTCTCTTGCATTAACTCTTTTGTGAACAAATTGACCCCTTTTGGAAGACCACCCCTAAAACCCAACCAGAGACCACCCTTTCTGTGTCAAAAATATGCACATTACCCCTCTATAAAGACCATGTTTTGTTTTGTAAACACTGATGAAAATTAAATGCCATTTTGTAATAACTTACTGAAATTATTAAACCATCAATTAAATTGACTTAATTAGCAGGTGAGAAGCCCTACAGGTATATTAAAGAGAAATACATGTATAATGATTTGATTCATAATTACATGTTATTATTAGAAATTTTATTCTTTAAAGGAGAACTAATTAACTCTCACTTAAATATTTGATAAAGACAAGTTGTTGAGAATGAAACTCCAAGGCCATGCATAATACTTTAATAGGTTTCTGGTTAATGCATGTATTTTAATGAATGCACATGTGTTTTAAATCTGTGTTAGATATACATGAATATAAATATAATGTGTCAAATGTGCATGTGATAAATAAGAAGACATTTTGAATGCTTTCATACATACATTAAGTGAAATAGAACAGCAAATGTTTTATCCGGAATACTTAAATTCAGCCTTTAGATTTTTGGACCTATTCCTTTTGAGAGACCACCCCTTTTGTAAGGCCAATTTTATGTTGCAAATAGGGTGGTCTCTCAAGAGGGGGACTACTGTATGAATAAATTGATAATATTGTTGTGGCGAAGGCACTGCAACTACCAACATAGATATCTGTCATTAAATTATAGGCGAAATACTGTGACCTTGGTCATTTTTCATTTCCTATTCCTTTACAAATTTTAAAAATTGCTACCATCTGTTTCTAAAAGAGATGGATTCAATTTTCCAAATTGATTATACATTTGGAAATCAGAAGTTAAAGATTGCTGAACCAATCTTTAAGTTTATACAATTCAATTGATGCATCTAGCTGTATTGTTGAACAATTTGGAAAGTTGATTCTTTCCACAGGAAATCTACATGTCTGGCTGGGAGGTGTTTAATGTCCTTTACTACCTTTGTAGGTCTCACATGGATGATCTATATGTCTGTATGCTTAGTTTCATGTATTTGAAGTTACATAGTCTCTTACATTGGGCAATTCATTTTATCCAAATTTGCAAACAAAAGCTTGAAAATGCTAATGTTAGTTTTGAAGTCTATTCTGTATTTTCCAATAAAGTTTTTGGTCTTTGATGTATTTTTTTATTAAAATACTTATTCATTTTCATTATTTTTTTTTATTATTATTTTTGTAAAAATGGAAAAGTGAAAAAATTACCGAGGGAGATCATAAATCTGATACAATTATTTCCCTTAAATAAATTAGTACTTTTACATTTTCCTCCAAAAAATTATCTTCATGATAAAAATTCAGATACAAATATATAGAAATGTGCCAGGATTATACATGCATTTGTGTAAATATCAAAGATAATTAAAATGGCTGCAGAATATTTCCAAAAGTAAAATTAAGATTTTCTGAGGCCATCCTGAGAAAAAAATTTATGCACTACAAAGGCAGTTTTCCTTTCTAGATCTACAATAAAGTTTTATAAGACATCCAGAGGTTAGTCATATCAACTTTTCAAATTGTTGAACCAATTTTACAGTTTAATAGCAACAACTGAGTTGTAAAACTGTAAGATTGGTTTAACAATCCTTCACCTAATATAAGTTCTTCTGCTGGTCAAGTGAAATGAAGAATTGAATTCAGCAGAATTGGCGATTTTAAAAATTGATTGAGGAATAGGCATTGAAATATGACCATGGCCATAGTGGATCGACAGTAAATAAACATTGATCTTATGACAATCCTTTCAACATTCCACAAACATTGGGTGAATTTGATCCAGCTGGTTTCAAATTATTTTTATATCCTACAGAGTGTAATGAAGTTTCAACACTTTCCAAGTTAATTATAATGCATTGACTATACAAATAAAATCAGCAAAACCTCTATCTGCCTGCATGCAATCACAAATATGTCAACATGGTCAATATAACAACTTCAATGAAGTTAGATATTCCCTTTTCCTAAATTTTAACACTTGCAATGATACTGGCTTGAATATTCAATGAATGTGAAAATTATCAATCGTCAAATGAAAACAACTTGGTGTCTAACTATTCAAGGGCTTTGAAGTGCTGTTGAGATTGCAGTGCATTCTGACTTCGAATAATAAACTGCTGAAATATATGTTCGGATCATTAATTATGAAATCATCAGATTGGATGTAAATGTGGTAAAATTGAATATTTTCTATGAATGGAAGAGTGTATATTTTCTATGAATGGAAGAGTGTATCTAGGAGACATGAGCACACCTGCCAACATGGCCAAGTCTCAGAAGTTGCTATGTTGCTATTTTCAATAAAAGGAAAGCTATTTTAACACAGTTAATCTAATGAAAACATAAATGTGGGTCGGAGGGGCTCAAATATAAATATTTCCACTGCTTCGTAATTTATCCAGGCAATCTTAAATATTTTTGTTGCACATGTCTTAAATTAACCCCCTCTTGCAGATCTGCTGCAATTTTCTTGCTTTAAATTCCATTCTTTATATCAATAGAGGTTTTTTTTTTCAGAAATGAAAACCATGATGCTGTTTCTTGTTGTAGTATATTTAGCCACAGCCCAGGGTAAGTAAAGATAAACATGATTTCTATCCATTTAGTATCTGTTTTAAACTGATTTTAATATCGTCAATAAATGATCAATGATTGTCCTATTTACTTAGAAGTATGTATTCATGATCGAGACAAATTGAAACAACTTAACAGGGACAAAACAAAAATAAACAGGAATGCCACAAAACTAAAGCACCAACAGTGTGAACTCAATACTGGTGTGTTAGAAAAGATAGACAAAGTGAGACAACATGGACAAGACAAAGAAAAATAAACAGGAATGCCACAAAACTAAAGCACTAACAGTGTGAACTCAATACTGGTGTGTTAGAAAAGATAGACAAAGCGAGACAACATGGACAAGACAAAGAAAAATAAACAGGAATGCCACAAAACTAAAGCACTAACAGTGTGAACTCAATACTGGTGTGTTAGAAAAGATAGACAAAGTGAGACAACATGGACAAGACAAAGAAAGATAAACAGGAATGCCACAAAACTAAAGCACTAACAGTGTGAACTCAATACTGGTGTGTTAGAAAAGATAGACAAAGTGAGACAACATGGACAAGACAAAGAAAAATAAACAGCACTAACCGTGTGGGTGTCTTCCACCTATTCCCATTTTTTAAAATTCACTATTCCTTCTATTCCCACATAGCAATTCCTTTGATGAATTTGTTTTTATAGTAATTAATGGTTATTAAATGTCACCTGTATTTAACCTATGTGTACCTGTATCTTGATTTACTTTCCATTTTTTTAAAGGAAATGCATACAAATAAAGAAAAACGTAAATAAAAGACAAGAAAATGAGAAAGTTTATTTAATTTTTTAAGCCACAGATCGAAGAAAATATCGCTAATTAATGGATAAGTACAAAAACTCATTTAAATGAAAGGATAACCAGTATTCTTCTTATATTACTATTACTACATTGTATATGATTTTGAATAAAAAGAAAGTTTGAATGATAACTCTTCATTTTAACTCACTTTTATCTTAGCATTTTACCATTATCAAACAGTTATGGCTAATTTCCCGCACACTAATTACATGTATGTGACTGCATTAAATTTTCTCCAAAACTAATATATCAGGTAATCTATTATATACACTGTCGTAAAAAAAGAGCCACTTGTCATTTAATTAAATGCAGTTTTGATGGATTTTGAAAATTTTTGCAGGTTTTTGTTTAAATTTGGTATATACCTAAATCCAAGTTAAGCTAAATGCCAAGGTCCAGTATTTATACACTCACATGGCAAAATGTACAAAAAGGGAATATTCAGCCATGTTGGACTACTAATATCTCCAAAAACATACAAGTGTAGTATATATTAATTTTATTCTGCGGAAATACCGGTTCCAGGGACAAGATTAAAGGATTTTGTACACCATACTAGCATATTTTCAAAAATGGCCTAACTTAGGAACTGAATTCACATCAATGGCCAAACTTCTATAAGTGACTACCTTATATTTACAAATCGACATATATATACAGACGGAAAAGTAAAACAAATGAAATATTGTCTTAGCTCACAACCATAAAACTGGTTTTTAATGGAAAATAAAAACAAAATAGTCTATCACATAAATAATTTACTTATATGCTAAGAAATATGTCAACCACATATGTAGTTTCAAAGCTAGACTCATGCTTCATATAGAGTAACAGTCATACTTTGAACATATAAAATGCACAGATTTATGTCTTATAACTGCTGACGTCTTCAAAATGGACAAACTTAATTGTCATTAACTATGTGTTTCGTATATCTTTGAGTTTAGACTATTTTTTAAAATGTTTATAAATGTTAGTTTTTCTTTGCATAAAAATTTAGTGAAATAAAAAATTAACATGCATAAATAATACATTTTCATGTTCCCATCCAACAATTAATTAAAAGTTAATTAAAGATTGTTTGTACAGTGTAATCCTTTGTTTGGTAAGTTTTCCACCTATTCCCACATGATTTTTGACTTTTTCTTACCTGATATTTAAAAAGTGGGAATAGGAGGAATGAACCACAGTGTGAACTCAATACTGGTGTGTAAGAAAATATAACATATTACCAATCGATGGTACTGTAAAACAAAATTACTTTCTGCAGATGGCCATTTGAACAACTTGTGTATTTTATGAAAGGATATGGAGTAAATGATCATGAGAGCATAACACATACAATGTATGTGAACTTCCAACTGCAATAATTTTAATGGGCTGTATGACCATTTCGGAGATAAACTCCTCATTAACAGCACTAGTCTAGAAACCAAACTTGGGAAATCCACTATTTCAAAAAATATTTTTAATGCATAAAACCAAACAAAATCCCAATAATCAGTAATATCAAATATAGTTAAAGGACAAAACTATGATGGAGGGATTTAATCCTTGTCTCATGACATGTACAAGTATACCATATCTAAGAAAAATAAAGAGTATGCATCTCAATAGGGGGAATTTTTTTTACCAGCTCCACATCTCATTAAAAGACAAACTCCTGTATTTTTTACATAAAGATAAACTTGAGAGCATAACACATATCTATATGTCATGTGTATGTGTTTCTTCAGAACATATGAAAGACTAAACCAAAATATATGTATTAAATGAGAGAAAGCAGTCAAGTAAAGATATATCGAAATACATCTTTTAACCAACATAAATAAGAGATATGCTAAATAAGGGTAATGAGCAACCAGAAAGATACACTTGTACAGATGTAGACATGTAAAACAGACAGGCAAGGATATCTGAGGTATAGAGAGATATCCAAAAAATGTTGACAAAGGCAAAAAATACTGTTAGCTAGAAGTTGTATTTCCTTCTTAGTCAGCATGGCTAAGTATTAAGTATAATTTCATTTATTTGTAAAGCGAATATCTTCAGTTCAAATGAAGCAGGTATAGTTTGGATCAGTCATATGATAAGTTCTTAGAAATGATGTTGTAATTTGCTAAATTAGTATCATATTAATCAAATTTCATAAAAAAAAGTGTTAAATTATAAGGAGTTCATGTACTTATAATTTTGGAACATATTGNATAAATTGATTCTTATTTTATTAATGTAAACAGGTTTAATCTGAAACCATTTATTTCGTATAATACATGTATGTGTCAAAATTGAAATTATTCCTTAAATACACAAAAAAAACCAAAAAATATTCTGAAAAGATATTGAGTTGTGAATCTCTACATATATACCATCTTTAAGAAAAAAAATTCTAGAGTAGTAAAGAGTAAATAGGCTTTATTTAGTGCCAGCAATACACATTATTTTTCAAATCTCAAGATCCATTGAGCTTTTGGTCAACAACAATAACAACAGATTAGACATGTTAGCTGTTGTAAAAACTACATGTAAACGACAAAATAAGATACATGTAGTTGTGAATGTTTTATTGTGTTGTAGGAGCGTTTGGATTTGGATAATTATGACTGTGTTATTGTGTTGTAGGAGCATTGGATTTGTTTACTGTGTTGTAGGAGCGTTTGGATTTGGATAATTATGAATGTTTTATTGTGTTGTAGGAGCGTTTGGATTTGGAGGACATGATAAATACAATGACAGGATGTTATTATCAGATGTATCAGCATTAACACTTTACCATGGAAAGATGACTAATGCCAGAAGGTCAAGTCCAGTCCCACAGGTAACTTTAGAGACTTTTCCTTAGAAATTAATTTACCATTATCATGATTATGGCCACGGAGAATGGTGGTTGGACCAATCTGTTAGAGCTATTTTCCTAGACCTTGTTGAGCAAACACTACAGATGTCAAATTATTAATCTCCTACTCATCTTTTTAATTTTTAGTCATATTGTAATGTTGCAATGATGAAAGCTAGGAATAATCTTGAGTGCATGACCTAGACTGTAGTTACCCTTGCAGGGCTCACCACACTTCAGAAAACAGGGAGACTTGAAGTCTTCCTAAGGCACACATAGGGAGACTCCAGGACATGACAAGGAGACTTTTTAACGTGCATCTGCATGATTTTCTAACAATTTCTTACTTTTCTCAGGTGCATATTCAATTTGAACAATCAAAAATAAATAAGTCTTTATCATTGTGTCGTCTGCGTTCACGCAGTGGCGACATATAGGGATCACTAGTCTTTATCATTGTGTCGCCTGCGTTCACGCAGTGGCGACATATAGGGATCACTATCCGTCGTCTTGCATCGTCGTCGTCGTCCGCATCGGTGTCACAAAAATTTCTGTCACAGTTTTCTCAGGAACTATGTATCCGAGCTTTCTGCAATTTGGCATGGAGTATCAGTATGGGGACCTATACCGTGTAACAGAGTTTGGGATCTCTCGCATGCCCACTTTCTGTTTGACGGAACTTAGAATATTTTTGGTGTCTTGAAAATTTCTTTCACATTTTTCTCAGGACATTTGGGCCTTTTCTTTCTTGTATATATATTTTTTAGATTTTAGTTTTATTGGCTATTTTTATTTTGTTGTCCTCCATGCACGACAGCAATACTAACTTTCTTATTTTGTCCAATTTATATGACATTAAGCTGTCTCGCAACATATATTTTTATTTGATGAAAAGTTATTGATATTGCTGTTTATATCAGGTTTTATAACACAAAAGCTTGCAAGTCAAGTTACATTTGTATTAGCACAGTTGTCATTAGTGGCTTTGTATGCTTAGTTATGTTGTGTAACTTAAGTACTCATGGATGGATACTTCCTCTGTATCCAATCGAAATCTATTTGTGTATCCGTAAAATAATTTGACCTTGTGTTTCAGTTGAAATGTGTGGGAGGATCAGCTGGTTGTAGTGACTTCAGACCACAAGTTGTACAATGTTACAACAGAGGAGGAGATGGATATGATGTTCAGGTGAGATTTAGTAATTTTAGTTTGTTTATCTAAGATGTTGCAAACTGACAATGAAAATTTTCAATAAAAGAGCAATAGAAAAAAATGGCATTTGAATAATGTGACATAATTTTTTTCTCCGTGATGTGATCCAATGTACATGTGCATCAATTGGTGCAAACTTAAATAGCGTTTTCAGAAATTTTAGAAAATAGTTCAGTATTTATTACATGTTTAATTAATGTTGGTTGACAATCCCGTATACATGGCCAGAAAAAATTGCTTGACATCTAGCAATGAATTCCACTCATACCTGTGCTAGGGGCTGTCTTGAACTTACTATTAGGTATTAGCAAAGCCCCAAAGGCCTCATGGTGCCTTCAAGATGAATAACAACGATAAAAGCATTGTTCCATTGCTTGGTTTACCGTGTATTTGTGGAAACTTTGTCTCATTTGTATTTACTCCATATCCTTTTATTGTTTATGTGAGACTTCAATTAATTTAACAACAATTTATAATGTAATTTTCCACCAATTATGGTACCCTCCCAGGTACATGTTTTAAATTTTATTTTAATCACATTTTTTTTTAAATACTTGATGTGATACATTTCAGTGGGAATGTAAGACTGATATGGACAATGCCTACAGATTTGGTAAAGTGGAAGTGACTTGTGAAGGATTTGAACATCCTGATGATCCTTACATATTGAGAGGGTCTTGTGGAGTGAGTAGTTTGAATTGTAAAAGCAGCCTAGCCAATAAATAACCTAAAGCATTAATTTCATAATTAGTTTTTACTTTGTTTTTTTTTAAGTAAGTAAATATATATAATATAAAGGAGTACTAACAGTGTCAAATTGCATTTTTATGTACAGAGTATGGTCAGCTCTAAAAATCCACAAATGGAATCTTAAAAAAGTGGCTTGATTATCCACAAGAAATGTTTAGTTGTTCATGTGCAGTTCTTTTTATTTGTTTGTCTTTATTGCTTTATTTGTGATGCTGTTTTTGAATCATCAATTTTTCTGAATTTCCTCTTGTTTTGGTATTTTCTTATATTTCTAGCTACAAATGTAAGTGATCGATATACATACTTGCCTTCATTGAATATCATAACCTACAAAATACAAACTATTTTATAATCTTTGATATATCTTTTCAGCTGGAGTATACATTAGACTTGACAATGGAAGGACATATGAAGAAACAACAGAAAAACCATGATTACTATGGTGGTCGTTTCCATGACGATAACTATCATCACAGAGATGACACAAGGTAAGACTTTTCAGTAGTATATACTAGTCTATAAGATTTCTGTAAATTTAAAATTGTGAGTGGGAAGATAAAACTTTAGTGAATGAAGTGTCATTTGTTTAGCAAAAGATGGATAGGTTAATGCATGAGATCAAATTGAAAATATAAATATCTTTCACAAGTGTAAGAAAGGAGAAGGTTCAGTATTATCCGTTTTTGGCCCTAAAATTAGTAAATTTCAAATTATTATAACTATATATTCTAAATCATCATATGAACAGTGCAATTGTTGCTTTATTAAAATCCAGCATATTTTTGCATTTCTGTGCAAATGGTCTAATTGCTGACATCATAAATGTGGGCTAAATTCCACAAATATTGAAAATCTCACTATTTTTGATGCAATTTTATGCAGTTTTTGTTAAAATTAGCAATGGCCACATTGATCATGTTCATGTTCATTCACATTAATTACATATATGATATAACTAACAAGTATACATAACATATTAAAAGGATTTTATATTGAACACACATGTGGCCACTACTATCAGAGCCAAAAACTGGGTAAAAAATCCAATTTTTAACCAATTTTTTGCAGTTCTGTTTTCAGACTAAGTTTGAGCCACTGCAATATCATGTTAAAGATATGTTTTTACGAGAAAAAAAAACGACTGAATCAACTGAATATGACATTAAACATTGTAAAAAGAGTGCTGCATCTTTGCTAATTTGTTGTTAATTTTTTTAGGCCAAAAATACCGGCTATACCGAATCTACTCCTTTAGTCCTTTTAGGGACCGACCATTTAACCTGAAAGGGGGGGGGGGGTTATGTTTTTTTTTCCGGACAGAAAATTGTTTAACGTGTATCAACAAAATTTTTTTTTTCAAAATTAACACTATTTTTTTGGGCAGAAAACCTCCTTCAGAAATTTTTTTTTTCATTATTTTGGCAGCCAAAATATTTTTTTCACACAAAATCGGATCCAAAATATTTT
>MJUU01006650.1:42950-62018 GCA_002080025.1 Modiolus philippinarum | reverse complement strand
TATCAAATTTCAAAAAGAGTCAAAAATTAAAAAATGGACTCTGGACTTCATCTCAAATTTGTAGTGTACTCTGGACTCGAAGGGGTAGGGGGGTTATACCCTCATTTAGTGAAAATGAATTTGTTCGAGATCGACATGAAATTTTAAATAACTTTTACACCGTCGCAAAATCACCCAAGCCCCTCACCCTGAAAAGCAAATGATTGTTTCATTATCACGCAAATTCTTTAATTTTGTCGCCTTCTTCGGTTGTTTGTTCCAAACAGATACGAAATATCATCCCAATCAATTGCTTGATGCACAGGAAGAACATTCACCGTTGATAAGACGATCACTTCATTTTGACAAAGACTTGATTAATAATAATATATATATTTATATATGTGTATTAGTCTCTGTAATAATTATTTTTGTTATGTTTTGTCATCATGTCCTCAATGGACCCTTGATTGGTTAATAAAGCATATTCTATTCTATTCTATTCTATATGCATAAATGTAAGTAAGTTAAGTTATATGATATTCATTTGCAACTTGCATCCATACGTAACAAATGAAATTTATGTAGCTTAACACAAAATTGCAGAAAAAAAAACGGCTATACGTGTTGGTACTTGGGTTCTAGAAAAAAAAAAACAATTGATTTCGGCTTATTTTTCAGTATTTTGGGGGGGGGGTATTTGTTCACTACATAGACGTATATTTAGACAGCCTGTTCTCTATTAGCCCTTTCATAAGTTTCGGATTTTGATTTTGTAAAGAAACAAGTTGTCGAATCCACAGAACTAAAATGTGAAAAATACACCCATATTTGCAGTGAATTTTAGTTCTGTAAATGTGTACTGGAAAAGACCATGCTATGGATACAATGCAGATTTCTGGGCGATTTTATAAAGAAATTTTCTAATTAACATTTTAGCTAAAAGGTACATGAGTATAGACAGTCGTCTTTAAATATGTTTTAAAAGGAGTAAACACGTAATCGGAAATGTCTGCATATTCCGTGTTATCTCAAACAGATGTACATGTACATTGTACATGGACCCGGCTTTGCATAACCGAGACATATGAGCAGCACATGTATGATGAGTTGATGCACCATTAACGATGCAAAATATGCAGGCACTAGGCACCATGTTCGGGATTGAGGAATTAGCAGTTCACAGACGTTCCAATACCCCCGATACTGATACAATTGAGGCTTACCGATTGAAAGTATATAGAGTATAACTATTACGGGTAGCAGAGAAAAACGATAATTTTTTAGTTATTTCTCCTTTAAGAATTTTACCCAAGTCTTAAGCTGCGCTCGTGTTACTTCATTTAGTTATTAATAGAATTACTTCATTTAGTTATTATATAGAATTAATAACAAACAAACAAACAAAGATTAGCAAAAATACATTTCCTGGTGAAACATCGATTATTAAACAAATTTGATTAAAGTTTTAATCAATCCATTAAAAAAATACACGAAATGATAAAAAGATCAAATATAATGCACACACACACACCTATGTGTTCCAAGTTGTCAAAATCAATACCTTTGAAGTCTGAATCTAATCAACAACAAATATACTGACAGACGGGTGTAGCTTGTCAAAATACATGTATTACATGTACCTGCGTAAATTCCAGTTTCACTTTATAAGAAATATTTGGAATAAAAAAAACTGAGACTATTTCATTTAAATATCCGACAAAGCACCTTTGAAAGGACATTATATAATAATAACAGGGACTATACTTTGTAATGTACATGTATAGTCCCTGATAATAATAATTTATATTGTCCCTGATTCTTATTTTGAAATGGCCTGTTAGACAGGTACATTGGGCACATGCCGCTCATTTGAAATATGCCTACATATGCCTTTTTCTCGAGCATTGCCTGAGCCAGCCTTCAAAAGGGGTTTCAGACTACTTTTGTCTATTTTCGCTCACTTTCTACACGAATCCGAAATGTGCACTACACGATATCTGTTACGTAAAATATACCGGTTTAACGCGGAGGGACTAATACAAATTCATCCTGGGGTAATTACTTGGTAAAATTTTGATGGGGCTGTTCATTATCACTACACGAACCAGAAAGTACATAAAATGTACCCGAATCTACACCAAAACACATACATTTACCCAAACAAATACCGACAAATTGTATCGCATTATCTTGTGAGATTGATTGCTAAGTTAAATGTTTGATTTTGATACGCTTTAGCTGTAGCTGATACAGTCTGATATGGGAATTATTTTATGTGATAAAATATTATCCCGTTATTCAAATACCAGGCTGTTAAAACATATACCCGAATCTATACACCCTGACCCAAAATAGATACTGATGCACAACCATTAATGAAATAATTAGCTAAGATCAAAGCCGATCTTTGCAAGAGAGCAGCTGCAAATCCAACTCAGCCGATGAAAAATAATAGACAGAATTCTACAACCACCCCTTCATAGCGATCAGATGAACTCGGATGTAATTCTCTGTGTAAAAACAAGACAATACACAATGACCAGAAGTAAACTGAACAGCTAAAAAGGTGTTTTTCTTTTAATCAAAGGTTCAGTATACTCATATATCCACGTCATTCTGATCATTGTGTATTGGCTTAACAATATGATAAGTTAAACAANTCGCAAAATCAGAAAACTTAACATGTTCGCTAGACTGTGAAATTAGGGTAACTGACAAAAGCAATATAACACACTTTCATGTATCACTCAAAACCAAAATGCCAAATATCAGTGACCTACTACTGATAGATACTGAAAAACCAAACATGTTCACTAGACAGGGAAAATGAGGTCAAGGGCAAAAGCCAAATAGCAGGCTCTCACGTTCCATTTAAAACAAACCTACATACCTTACATTAATAGATACTTTTTAGTTTTTAAATTAATAAATATAAGATTTTATTGTTCGTTTATTTTAATTAAGCTAATAAAAGAATCTTAACTGGTTAAAAATAACAGTAGGATCCAGAATCCTCCTAAGAACAATATCTAGTACGATTCTGGATCGTCCTAGAAAATCAGTAGGATCTAGAATCCTCCCAGGGCAAATCTGGATATCTCAATATGTCCTAGTAGAATTAATTTAATTGAATTCCAATTTACACTGGATTAAAACCAGGGCAAATAAGAATTCCAATCTGTCCTAGGAGAAATCAGAATTTCAATTTGCCCTAGGAGGATTCCGGATCCTCCTGGATTCCAATTTGCCCTGTAACATATATAATTTGGAAACTTTCTGTCAAACAATAGACTATGATCACTGGGGCTTGACAGGTATTTTAAGATACCCAGTCACACCCCGTGATCACAGACTTTTGTTTGACAGAACGTTTCGCGGGAAAGTTCGGTGTATTGCTTAAAACAATAAAGATGACAAATTTATTCTGTGTCAACTAATCCGTAGGTGCTTGAGGACAGGACCCTCTATGGGCCCAGTATGGCTCCCCCGATTTATAATATTTTCTCAATTTTTCAATATTTGTCATTTATTTTGTACTAATATAATATATTAATCGTCAATTTCATATTTTACTATCAATGTGCCTTTCGATGTGTTATATAAGGGGGCCAATATAAGTACATATTTTACTATCAATGTGCCTTTCGAGGTCTCATATAAGTACAAAATAGCACAAATAAATGACAAATATTGAAAAATGGAGAAAATATTATAAAAGAGGGAGGGGTCATAGGGCTTATACAAGGTCCTGTCCTCAAGCACCTGTGAACTAATAATGTAGACCACACACTCACTCATTTTTCCATAACTTTTGATTGTGTATTCTCAATAAGAACTAAATCAACATTCTAGAGAGGGCGGACAGTGAGTGCTTTCTTCCCTTCTCCCGCCCCTTTCCTCCTTTCTCCTGTCCCCTTTCTCTTTGCTCAATCCCTTCTCTCCTTTCTCCCGCACTCTGTCTCCTTTCCTACGCCCCTTTTCTCCCGGTCTCTCTACCCCTCATTTTAAGGTAATAATATTAAATCGACCTTTTTTCTAAATATTTTACGAAAGGACATGATACCATAACACATATGTTAACCCCAACTGCAATAATTTTAATGAGCTGTATGGCCATTTCGGAAATTAATTCCTCATCAGCAGCATCAGAACTCACACAAAGGAAATATGAATATATGAATCACAATCTGAAATACCGCTTGTGAAAAAAACAGTTCCAAATTTAATTGTAATTGTTTCAAATTACCAGTCTGAATCGCTAGAAAATTATTTCAAATATCATTCCTCTTACAAAATGCAACATATAAGTACTGAAGCGTGTTATTGCGGACAAAGGACATTTTAGCGATATTGAATTTAATTGTGGAATTAAATTTAAGTTACCTGTAAAATATTGATGGACAATGTAGCGAATCATAATTTAATGTAATAGATAAGTGAAAGAAACTATAAAATATAATGTAGAAATTGAATAAATAGTTAATTTCTTAAAAAAACAAATGTATCATACTGAGGAATGACAGTTTTTCGGAAGATTTTATGTGAATTCACAAATAGCTTGTTCAAAGGAACAGTAATGAATAAAGAACAAGTGGCAATTTTGTAAGAGCTCGTGTTATCAAGTACCGGACAAATACCGAGTTCTAAAATGTCTAAAATGTGTTGTGTTAATGATGTGCTTGCCTTAATTTTTCATCATTTAATTTCAGTATGTATTTTAATTAATCTATTAAACTAGTGATTAATTTTAAAATTTTCATAATTTTGAATAAACGTTTTAAAATAGTCCTGCTAAAAATCCTTCTCCCACCTCCCTTTTGGTGAGCAATAGCGAACAACATGCAAAGCATGGAAAATGCAGCAGGCATTAACAATATAGTTTCTGTCGTTAAAATGTTCATCTTACTTTTCTAAATGTCCTTTAAAAGTGTCGCTAAATGTACACTTTCTGATCTCTAAAACGTCCTGATTTTTTCGCTTAAATGTCAACCTGTTTCGTTAAAATTTCCTCCGACGGTTATTACTGTTAACAGATATTATACAGTTATCTAATGCATATGAGGGCTATAGAATATTTTTATAAGGTAATAATACAAGTTGACACATTGCATTTGATCATTTTAAAGGGTACTCTAAGTACACAGTACTCATTAGACAGGGGCAGATACAAAAAAAAATGAATTTACTTTGAAGTGTCAGATTGCCAATATCCCCGCCCCAAACCAACCTTATTGAATGTGAAATGTTATGGGCTATGCTAAATTCTGGGAATAACTCGAAAGCTCACATCATGTGAATAAAAAACTTCCCTTTTAAAATCTACCCCGAGACATATCAGATGTTGAAATAATTAATGGGTAGCATTGGCGGATCCAAGGGGGGGGAGGTCCGGGGTTGGAACCCTTTTTTTGGGACAATCATGTATTTTTTAATGAATATCCTGATGTATTACTAAGAAATACCTTAAAATTTCCGAGCCTCGCTCCGCTCGGCGATACTTTCTTTCATTTATAAATTGGAATCTCCCTTTTTCAGATTCCCTGGGTCCACGCCTGGGGAGCTTTTTTGTGAATAATTATTGAATCCTTGGGAATTTGAATAGAAGTGTTATCGTAAGTTTCAAGTTATCCTCCCCCTTCCGCTCCATACTGCAACTATATGACTGCTACTACACATTCGTGTGCATAAAAACATTTTGTTTTCTTAAATAAGTATAGGAACAAAATAACATTTTATATTTACAGTATTTAGAAGAAGGGTGACCAATTTTGTCGGCTTAATTTGCATATAATTTGGAATTATGATGATCTGATGTATAAATTACAATCTCTATTTTATCTTTTCACTATATATCCACGCATTCAAATATTTTATGCAAATATTAAATATATCCATTTTGTTAACTTTTGTTTGTAACACTCATCACTGATTTGTCCTTTGAACAAAACTTTTATTATCATACGGCTTACTCGATTTGTTTGTGTAGTTTTACGTGTATACATCAATGAACTCGCTGTCTACGTGACATGATTGTTATTTAAAAATAGCCTAGATCCGTTTATTCATTGTTTGTTTGAAAATTACTCAATCGCAAAAAGGCATCCAACGGGGTTTTATAGTAAAGGTCAAAATTAATGAAGATTATATTTGCTTTGGGGTTTATATATATATATATATATATATATTTCGTGTTTAAATATGAAAAGAATAATGTTTCTATCTTTACCTTGGGTGTAAGTTAGTTATGCCCTTCGGTAAACGGTTTTGAATAGAAAACCGTCCGGCCTCCGGTCGTCGGGATCTTCTATTCCAGAAACACCTTTACCTCGTGGTATAACTATTACTGAACCGGTAACGACATTTCAATTTCTGTATACTTCTGTTTCTATACTTCAATGATGTAGAGAGAAAAACATTTAATGAAAAAAAAATATTGAAGAAATTCTTAGGTGACCGATTAATCAGGACTTGAGGATATTAAATTACAAAATTATCACATTACCGACCTTTTAAGTTAGACGTTATAAATGCTGACACAAAGATTTTGACAACAAAATTCAATAAATGAAAATTCGAGTTTTCGTAAATAGGTTTAATGATAAAAGTACCAAACAAAACTGCCAAGAGCCGAAATGCAAAAAAGCAAAAAAGGCCAAAGCAGATGCAGAACCACCGGAACACTTGTCAATATGTTCTACCAAGAGCCGAAATGCAAAAGGGCAAAAAGACAAAGCAGATGCAGAACCACCGGAACACTTTTCAATATCTTCTACCAAGAGCCGAAATGCAAAAGGACAAAACGACAAAGCAGATGCAGAACCACCGGAACACTTTTCAATATGTTCTACCAAGAGCCGAAATGTAAATGTGCAAAAAGACAAAGCAGATGCAGAACCACCGGAACACTTTTCAATATGTTCTATCAAGAGCCGAAATGCGAAAGGGCAAAAAGCCAAAGCAGATGCAGAACCACCGGAACACTTGTCAATATGTTTTTTTCCCAAATGAATGACAAATACCTGTACATAAGTCTTTACGTCGCAAATCTTATTCAAAGGCTAGATTGATTTGTACAAAGAATATAATTTTTTAGATTTTTTTGTTCAAAAAGTGGGTGTGTTTGTGACTTTTCAAGCCATCAGAAACACTAAATATAACACTTATAATTTCTTCAAATTTAAGTTGTTTACACCATTTGTCAAAAGAGTGGTATGAAACTTTCTGTTTTTATACATTCCATCAAATACATTCCTGTGTTAATCTTGGTGTGATTATTAATATGCAGTTTGATGGAAACTACAAATGTATAAATATACATTTCTCATTTTGTTTTCGCATTCTCAGCGAAATTGGTATTATTTTGCAATAACTGTAATATTAACATATTTGTTATTAGACAGGCCATGATAATAATGACAAAATGAATCTCATTATGATGTAGGGATATAGATTAGTTGCAAGACAATTATGAATAGTTTCTCTCGATGTAAGAAAAAGTTGCATTTGAATTCAGTTTTTAAGGATATTTTTAAGTGCTTGAAGCCCCTATTGTAGTATTGCGTGTATACAATTTTAACCAGACATCAAATTCCATTGACATCGTTATTGATTTCTGTTTGTCAACATAAATCAGCAGTAGCTTCGTGTCAGTAAAGTCCAATATTAATAATACTTTTGAAAGGGGTGAATTGTTCCTAAAATATATATTACTTCGGCAAACGAATACCGAAGCAAAAATGTGAAAAAGAGGGAATTCTTAAATCAAAAATCCAAAATCACGTCAATTCATATCCAACACGAATCGAAGCAACATGATGAAGACAAAACAAATAAACAAAAAAGTACAAGAACGCCACAAAACTAAAGTACAAGCAGTGTGAACCCATACAAAAACTATCAATACATCCCTCACATTTCCAGCGAAAGTCCGGTATTGTCACAGTCGGTAACTCTGGATCTACCCAAAGATATCTATTCTCATCTGTGAAATGGAAACATTGAAGCGGCATGTCATATGATGGTGAAAGCTGTAAAACTTCTGCATAGACAATTGCAACAGTGACTTAACATAAATTTGATGTAAAAGGTTTTCAGATAGTAATTTCGATCTGTTGACAAAATTGCTGTAAAACTACAGGCATGGCAATAGCGAATGACTAGTGAAATGAAGGCGCCATATGACGGAGATGTGTGATTATTTCTGCCTAAAAAACAGGAAGTTCAGTATTGGAAAGTCGTAACATCGTCAGTAGAATACCGAAGGAATAAGGGAATCTATGACCACAAAAAGTGAAGTCCAAAGACATATCAAAACGGCAACAGAGAAAAACAAAGAAAAAACAAGGACGGGAGACAGCTTCAATACACGGAAATAAAAAAAATGCATTAAGAAAAAAAGCACTCATAGTGTGAACTCCCACGAAATCCGGGATTGACATCAGCTGTTCCGGAAGGGTAAGCATGTCCTGCTCCGCTAGCGGTACCTGTCACACTATCAGTGAGTCAATACAGTGTTGAGTCAAATCCGGTTATGTCAAATTCTTGAAGGCGTTAAATCTACCTGAAAATGTCAGTTTTCATTTGGGACACAGACACGTCATATCTGTCAATGATGTCATATTGTGACGGCCATAGAATTTCTGAATGAAAGTAACAAAGGCTGAACAAATCCCTGACTAACAAGCTTTTGGGACAGTGCTTTTGCTCTATTCAAAAAATCACTGAGTAAACTACATGCTCGACAGTAACGAATCAACAATGACATGTACATTCCTAGGGCTTAAGAGGTAGGTACATTGCTGCTCAAAAAGGGAAAGTTCACAATTGGGAAGTTAAAATCATCACGTTTGTCATATAGCTTAGATTTCAAACGTCGCCCTGGTCAATGTATATTAGAAGATCTAAGTATGAATCTGAATAGGTTTATCAGTAGTCTCTTGAATTTCAAGCTCATTGGGATGGATCTGGTGTAAATATTCCTTTAATTTTGGATTATTTAGAGAAAGTACA
The DNA here is from genome assembly GCA_002080025.1 of Modiolus philippinarum. Taxonomy (NCBI): domain Eukaryota; kingdom Metazoa; phylum Mollusca; class Bivalvia; order Mytilida; family Modiolidae; genus Modiolus; species Modiolus philippinarum. The sequence goes on along the minus strand of MJUU01006650.1, from coordinate 53,027 downwards.
TCGTCTCCGTAGCGGAGAGCTAAAATTAAAGGACTGGGCTATATCTAATCTTTCGCTAAAAGCGAAAACATCACGCTTTTCGTTAAGTTTTTTTTTCAGACGTTCAGAGTTGTCAACTTAGAGGTATATGTCAAGGTATGGTGCTGATGATGGTGTATCAGTGGTCTCTTTAATTTCAAGTTCATTTGGGTATATAAGATGAGGGTTATTATGAAGATTGTTTAATGAAAGAACAACATCTATATAACGGAAGCTGAAATTAAATGACTAGCTTCTTGTTTTTTTTTCTGAACTAGCCCTTGTTTGAATCTGGCTTGATACGAATAAAGAAATAAATCTTCTAAAAGTGGCGCACAATTGGTCCCCACTGGTATCCCTATTGTCTTTTGGAAAATGAGTCCACAAAATTCTACAAATATATTACAATGTTTTAAATGAAGCTAAGCATTGTTTGTGAGTGATAAAATTCACTTTGGTATGTAATTAGTATAGTCATCTGTATAATATAACAATAAGGTAAAGTATGATGATGATAACTATACTTATGAATTATTTGGAATATGATGTAACATATAAAACACAAAATTACCATACTCATTGGGGAAATTCTTTATGAATATTTGTAAAGTATACTCACCAACATTGACATCTGAATTATGGTAAAAATACAAAATATAAAATAAATAAAAAGGCTGTTAAATACGGAACTGAAATACATTTTGTAATTTAATGAAGCATTGAAAATGCAAACAAATAACTAAATACCGAAGTTACTGTAAATTTACTTTCTGCATATGCGCATTTCGACAACTTATGTCTCTTCAGTGTAGATAAAATCTAAACATTTGGAAGACCATAAACTCAAAGATATTTAAAAACTGATAGAGAACAAATAACCAATATGATCTAAATGTAAAACAAAAATCAGCTAAGGACAGAGCTTTGCATGAGGGAGATACAAAGCATGTTATTTAGGAAAAATTTTGGCATTTTTCTGTTTCAGCTGAATTGATCCCATATAGTGTGAGTAAAACATGCATGAACATTTTAATTTCTAATTTGAATTGAATTGCAAACTAATGTGACAGTTTATGACCCTTAAGTATTTTGTATATACGATGGAAATCCTCTGGTTATACCCCACAACCTGTAGTGTATGTCTGTCCGTCCGTCATCGAATGTTTCCGACTGATAGAGTGTGAACGAAATATCATAATGAAATAAGTATTTAGCATTAACGGAAACTCAAAAATTTTCAAAGAGCAATTACTGATATAAAAATTCGTCGAATCTTATAGGACCAAATGTAGGAAAGATGTGCCTCATGACAAAACATTTTTTCATTAAATGTTTCAGCCATCTTTCATGGTTTACGGGTTAAAGCGATAATAATGCCAAACGTCACAGGTGACCTTGACATTTTTTACTTCTGAACACTGCTGAATGTTTCAGGCATCCATGACTTATCGTTTGGGAGTGTTTAGCATTAACGGAAACACAAAATTTTCTAAGGGAAATAACTCATATAAAAAGTCGTCGAATCTCTTCGGAGCTAATAGAACAAAGTTGTGACTTGTGAAGATGAACATTTCTCCCATTACATTTTTTCAGCCAGCTTGTACAGTTTCCGAGTTTAACAGCGCACAAGGTTCAAGATCAAAGATCAAGGTCGAAGTTGAGCTTTGACCTTGACATCAGTTAAAAGCTTATGTGTAGTCATGATCAGTGGTGCAAGTTTCACGTCTCTAGGGCTAATGGTTTCCAAGAAATAAATTGTTACAGAAACTCATATTTTTTCAAGGGCAATAACTAAACAAATACCATACCGGACTGCTTCGGTCCAAAGTTCCGCCATGACTAAAGGAACATATTTATCATTACACTTCTTAAGCTATATTTTACGGTTTCCGAGTTTATCTGCTAAAAAGGGTTTTTGTTACGGGGCAGATAACTCCTTTACTATAAATATTTGACAAACTGTCGTGCCCTAAAATTTGAACTCTCGAGCTCATATGCATTTACCACACCAAGTATCGAAATGATATGTCGTCTAACAATTTTAACGGAAAGAATATTAATAATAAAAAACGGAGAAGTCCAAGGGATTATAAAGTTTTGCCCCTTGAAACTGAAATTTTGTCAATTTTACAGTTACGACTTATGCGTGTGGCTTGTGAACGAAATAACATAAAAATAATGTACTATCTTCAAACTCTGTATGTAGGTTCTTTACCACATAATCCAGACCTAGTTTGGTTTTGGGTACCGAGGTTGAAGGGGTTCTGGATTGATCTCCCTTGAAATTTTAAAATTTTGCGGTTTAGGCTTTCAATCTGATAACTTATGAATGAAATAACATACTGTCTTAAAACATTGTTTGCAGGTTGTTTACCATAAAACTCCGATCAAGTTGATTTTCGGTTCAGATGTCCAAGGGTTCGGGGTTTATGCCCACTGAAACTTTGAAATTTTGCCAATTTTAGTGTTACCGTACTGCCTTCAAACATTGTTTGCAGGTTGTTTAAAACAAAACACAGACCAAGTTCAATTTTGGGTATAGAGCTACAAAAGGTTATAGGGTTATGGCCCTTGAAACTTTGAAATTTTGTTAAACGTGGCGGGGTATCATGTAATGCACCATATTATTTTTTTTTCATTGTTATGAGCACCTTTTTTATGAAAATTTCATTAACTGGTCATTGCTACATTAAAAGAACAGTGTCCCCGACACTAAAGGGGCTAAGCGGGAATTACAGAAGAAATAGTTGAGGAGATATCACAAAAGTTCCATGCTGCTCAAAAAGATGTTTGAACGAATGTTCAGTGTACAGAGATTTCCCCAACGTGGTCGACAAAAGACTGCGGACGTCTTTCTTGAATGAGTTGTACATGTACTACGAATTCGCAGATCAAACAAAACATCTCATCTATTTCGAAACAAAAGGATCAGAACGGCTTTGTATGAAGTAAAAAAAACTTTTCTAGTGTATAATGTATTGTCTCATATTGTAATGATATTGTAAAGGCCGTTGGTTGGAAAAAGCCAATCCATTTAATAATTTACATGACAATTTCTTGGTAGTCGTTTTGGTTCCTTTCACAAGTTCTCAGCTGATATTAATGTTTTAGACTTTCCACGTTACTTTTCCCTTTTCACCTCTTTCATACGTTTTGAGTTTTTGCCTCGTATTGATTTTGCGATTTCTATACCCATTGAAGAGTTATAGAAATTATTATATGCAGAACTTAAATTAATTAAATTCATTTCCTGTATTTTGTTTAGTCTGTTCTTAAAAAAAGCTTAAAAACGTGTTAGCGCATTATCCATTGACAAATAATTTGATATGTTAGTAAACGTACATTTGACGACATCCCTACAAACACATGTCAAAGTGTAACAAATGTTTTTGTCAACCATCTTAAAGAAACCACTAGTTCTTCAACAATTACCAAATACTCAAGCCTTATTTAAGTTCAAGATGGTCCTCAGCGCCAATTTAACTTGTTAAATGTCTAACAACGCTACATCCCTGTTTCCCTGTTCCACCATGATGACGTCGATGAATAAGGAAGCATCAATAAACATAAAAAAAAATATCATGTAAAAACTACTACAACCACAGCTCCTCGTAACCCGAAAATGACCAATAGATAAAACAACAATAAAACTTTCACAAGGCACTAACCGAGTTGATTGTAGGAAAATGTAGCAAAAACAATCGGGAGGAGTGGCCATGTAATAACAGATGGTCAAGATTACATGTTAAATTAAAGGAAATAAAGCCGAAATTTGAGCAATTCTCACAAGAACCTTCAATAACTTCAGCAAATGGTCTCGATTGTTACAAACATCTCTTTGAAAATGAAACACATATCTGTAAATATAACTACTCTTTGGAAATGAACTTTGTGACTGAGGTGTTCTTAGTAAGAGCAAGAAAGTCTTAGAGATACTGCAAATTAAAAATTTGTTCATCTTGTATGACATATATGAAATATTGGTTCATCATACATGAAACATAAACCAGAAAAATTAAATTATCACTAAAATCAAAGTGAAAGTTTTGCAACAAGGAACTGGCCATTTAAAATCCCAGTTATGGACATGGTGGAGGACATGGCTTTTATATGTGCAATAAATGTGAAGCTTCCTAACTTTTTTCGGAAAATGCAAGAAGGAAAAATAGTAAATCGATTTCCGTTACTTTTTTATTGTCTCGGAAATTAATTTTATATTAACTCATTAATCAAAATACAAAGTCTATGTTTTAATATTGTGTCCGGCAAACGTGTGAAGCATATAAGCAAAAGTGATGTGGTCTGTTAAACCATTTCATAACACTTTTATAATAGATATTTACTTCGTGTGTTTTTATCATTTATTTGTGTGTTCGGTATTATATCGGCGCATACATGTCGTTTTAGATCAACACTGCATATTTAATCCTGTGCAAATTTAATTGAAAAAGCAAAACTTACCTCTGAGGACACACATATTTTCTTGGTAAAAGTCAACACCAATGCATACATCACACAATCTAGGCGATTTTTCGAAGTATTCTGAAGTAAGACAAAATATCAAAAATTGACGTTTAACGTCCGGTGCAGCAATATAACGAGAAAACAGCATCAAAAATATCAAAAAGAATATGGTACATGTATATTCAAAACGATGGTATGGAGTATTTATCAATAGACAGATAAACAACAAATACCAAATTGAAGTAAATTTTAGTTATGCAGATGACTGTTTTACAACTATTTATCTACCCACATGTGGGTAAAGACGTGATATTTAATGTTCTATAAGGCTTCAATGAATCTGCTCTTTAATGAATAATATTTAAAGTCTTTCTTCTGTATGGGACATTGCGTATTTAACACACTTTGTCTACATAGACTACAGGCAGATTTTCGATATTACGACACACTAGTAACCCTGTTTCGACATTTACAGTGACTTCGGTATTTAGTTATTTTATAGTAACTACGAAATTTCCTATGGTGTTTTCATTGTGTTATTAATGTGTTCTAATATTCAAAAAAATATTATTAAAACTGAATTATCTTATAAGGACATTTCTAAAGGCATGAAATAATCATCGTGAGATTTAATACTTTACGACTGAAATCATTAGTTTTGACTTACAAAAAAAAAACGCGAACAGATAGTACACTAATATATTGAAATATACTGTAAAAGTATTACCGGGGTATTGTTCGTAGCGAACTACTTTTCGTTGATTTCGTGGTTGAGTAATCCCATGAAATTAAGAACTCGACGAATACTATTTTTCTTTAGTTTAAACAAAAAAATTCTCAAATCCAACCATTTTGGCATATCAACAAGAATTGAAACCCACGGATTAAAGTTCTTTAATAGTATGCAGGAAAAATGCAGACTTGTGTTTTTATGTGGGTTTGATGGAAAGGTAATTGGCCTCTAATTTTGTTTCCATCATTTAGAAGAGCTTTTCAACCCCACCTGAAGTTTACTTTTGATTCTCTTTATTTGCTGTGCTTGAGGTTTATCCTTCATTTTATAAAATGATATGGAGAAAATGAACACGAGACAATAACACATATGTTCACTCCAACTGCAATAAAAAAAACTGTATGGCCATTTCGGAAATTAATTCCTCATCAGCAGTACTAGACAAACATAGGAAATCCACAATTTCAAAAATAAATATGTGAAGGTAGTTAAACCATAAGTTTTATAATTTATATAAATTTAGATTATACAGCCTAGTGCCAAAGTGAGTCAACTTTTCAAATTTGGCTGTGCATTTCATGTAAAAACGTTCCATCTTTAAAAAAAAATCTGTAGAACTTATTTCTTATCCGATCTTCATGAAATCATTGTTAAAAGAAGCTTGATATGCAGTTTAAGCCTATAATTTTGAAATGATTTTGAAATCACTTGTTTCCTGAATGTCATAATTTAAATACAATCTGAAATCTCTTCACAATTTACAAAGGATATATAGTAAATTTTGACTATGAATATATTATGGTTACAAGACATTAATTGTATATCAAACACTAATTAACAATGAAAATTTCATGAAAATCGGATAAAATGGCTTCTAGAGAATATTTTACATGAAATGCACAGGGAAATTTGAAAAAATTGACTCACTTTTGGTATAAGGCTTTAGTTATGAACAAAGTGTACACATGAGATATAATCACATGTTCAAATTCAACCATATCTAAGAAAAATAAATAGCATACATTTCAACACGAGGACTCCTAACTGCATTAAAAGACAAACACCTGTATTGTATATTTATCAAAAGGATATGGAGTAATTGAACATGAGACCATAACCGAATGTTAACTCCATTTGTAATAAATCTAAATGAGCTGTATGGCCATTTCGGAAATTAATTTCTTATCAGCAGCATTAGAACCCAAACCTAGGAAATCCACAATTTAAAAAAAAAATTAAAATGCACAAAACCTAACGAAATACGAATGATCAGAAATATCAAATATAGCTTAGGGCAAAACTACGATGGAGAATTCAAAAATATCAATTCTCCATTTGTATTTTTGAATTGCAATAGAGTAAGTGAGAACCGAACCGTCAATTTAAAACGAACAATCCAAGGACAATGGCAACTCGGAAAAACAAAGAAACAAAGACATAACATGAGCACGGCACAGAAAAGAAAATGAAGACACACACATATACAAAAATGAACACCACAGACCCAATAAAAAACCATGGTTGAGATCAGGTGCACCGGTAGATTAAGCATCTCCTGCTTCTTATGAGACACCCGCTGTGTTGAACATGTCAACTCCGGTAGTAAAGTCAAACCCGGTAGAGGACAAACAAACTAGTGGCAAAGAGAAAGATCTGTTGTCATCTGTGAAACAGATATCCCATAGTGGTCCACAAGATCGTGATGTCGACCGTAAAACGTCTGTAGTGATGACCTCAAGTTATGGGCAACATAAATGTTGTCTCGTAATAGGACATCGGCAAACGAATACCGAAGCAAACATGAAGAAAGGGGAATTACGAAATCAAATATAAAAAAAACAACACTTCTTATCCCACATGACTTGAGACAACATGATAAAGGCAAAATGAATAAATATAGGAGGACAGGAACGCCACAAGACTAAAGCACTAGCAGTGTGTATCCCTACAAAAACATGAGGTATCATCAGGTGTTCCGGACTGTGAAAGATAAACATTGTAACGGTCTGTCAAATCATGGTGACAGTCGTTAAACGTCTGCAGCAACAATTGCAAATGTGATTGAACATACCCGTGATGTAAAAGTTTTTGAGAAAATAATTTCACTATCATTTATTGATTGATTAGTTGAGGTTTAACGCCATTTGAGCAATATTTCAGACATATAACTACGATAACAAGTTTTATAAATTTAAAAAAAAAATGTAAGTGAAATAAAAAATAAAAATACAAGTGGAAGGGACAACCGGGGCAACGAGTTTTGATTGCAACTGGAATATGGGAGAAATTGGCAGGGGTAGGAAATCTAGCCTTTTAAACGACACCCAGTGCGTCTGCTAACAGAAATATAGAAGGGGTCTTTATACTGCATGGCACGTGACGTTTTCCACACAGTTTGGTTACAATGGTTCTCGGTTAGACTTTCCGTATAAGGACCTGGCTACCCCACGTAGACGGGGTATTTTATATTCATCAACTGTGGACGCGCCAGGCAGATCTGTAACCGGAGCCCCTGAAAACCGATTCAGGTTTCTGGTATTTAACTTCGATGACAAAATAGCTGTACAATCTACAGTCACGACAAAAGCGAGTGAGTTGTGATAGAGACGCCATATGCTGCAGATGTGGGAATATTACTCCTCAAAGACGAGAAGTTCATTATTGGAGAGTCGAAATCATCAGGCTTGTCGTAAAGTTTTGTTTCAAGACGTGCAGAGTTGTCAATGTATAGGTATTAGTCCAGGTATGATGCTGTATGATAGTGCATCAAAGATTTTTTTCATTTCGAGTTCATTGGAGAATAAGCTAAATTATCCTTAACTTGAGGATTGTTAAATTAAAGAAGATCCTCTATATAGGGAAGCTGAAATTGAAGAACTTGGCTACTTTTCAGTTTTTTCTGAACTAACCTTTGTATGAACCTGGGTTCATACGAATCAAGAAACAGATCTTATAAAAGTGGTACCTTATATTTATTATTCTTGTCGTCTGACAACTTGTCAATTTGTATCATATTATTTTAGGGTTAAATTATCATATAATAATAGTATGAGTAATTGTCCGTAATGAATTTCAAAATGTCATGAATGTAGAAAAACGCAAAACGATTACACGAGTTTCGGAACCTGCTCCGCAACGATTTCAATCCAATGTTAGTTCTAAAAAGAGTGACATTATCACTGATATTCGTCACGATCGTTTATTTATAATTATTATGATATAGACTTTCTATTCTATTTAGACATTTAAGATGAAACTTTATGGGCATTTTTTGACATCAATGCGCAAGATGTTTACTTGTCATGACATTGATGATAATATTGTTATGTCACTTGCTAGAGTTATTTTTTTTTATTTTCACTAGTGACAAAACGACATTTATTTATCAAATATACCACTAACTATAAACCTTTTTTTTATTTTGCCCGAGAAAAATTCATTAAAATAATTAAATAAATTCATAAATTCAAATCTTTGTTGAAGACCTCATGGTAACTTCAAGATGAAGAACAACAATAAAAGCGTTGTTCCATTGCTTGTTTTTCCCACGTATTTGTGGAGATATTCACTAGCCCAGTAGTCAGTACTTCGTTGCTGACCCGAAAGCCGATTAAATTATGTAAATTTGTATTTGTAAATTATGTTGAAAACTAAGGAGTATCTCCCTCATGCATAGCTCTGTCCTTAGCTAATTTTGGCTTTACATTTAGTTCATATTTGGTTATTTGTTCTCTATCAGTTTTTAAATATCTTTGAGTATATGGTTTTCCAAAGATTTAGATTTCATCTGCACTGAAGAGACATAAGTTGTCGAAATGCGCATATGCAGAAAGTAAATTCACAGTAACCTCGGTATTTAGTTATTTGCTTATACTCCATATCCCTTAATTGCTTATTATAGCATAAACCTATGTACTTACTGTATGGAGAGTTATAGACTATCACTATATCTCTTAACGTGTCATATCTAGTATCCTTCACACAGTAATATAAGTAGTGGGTACCATTGAATCCCCTGTTTTTAAAGTATATATATAAGGTAACAAACTTTATAACAGTTGATATATTTAAACAATCAAAGTACATTTTACCAATGTTTTTTCATAAAATCCCATAGAATGTATATACATAAGTTGAAAACACTTATGGGTTTCTTTTTTATCTTATGTGTTAGTGTATAGCAAAAATGTCTTTAAGTTTTATAATGTTATAGTCTTATTTAGGGGATTCGGCATTCACGTCTTTTTTTGTCACTAAAACCAGAGGAGGACGTTGAAATAAAGATGGAGGACAATTATGTTTAATGGAACAATTTCGCACTACGAATGAATTCTATCAAGACTAATGTTTAGTGGAAATTTAGTAGCCGGGGCACTTACGATATGGTTGGACATATACATGTCGTACATTCCTCACTGTGTTGAAGACCGTACGGTGACCCCTAGATGCTTTGTTTTGGGTCGTTTTAACCTGGATATGGTATGTTGTCTCCTTGACATATACCCCATTTCCTTTCTTTTTCATATGTATCTATTAATTTACATTGTAATTGATGTGGTTTTTATAAAGTTTTTAACTTTTCCTTAAACATTACAATTTTGTTGGAGTATTGGTTTTAAAATTTGTTGTTCCTAAACAAATGATAATTACCTATTTACATAGAAAGGCCCTGACCTGATCCAACATCGTATATCTCTCAGATTAGTAGGGTGAGTACCTGTTATTTCGGTTCGGTTATCAGAAAATGTAACTCTCTCGCCTGCTCTTGCAGTGTTTAGACGCTCATATGTTCTGTTATTCCTGCTACATCCAAATTTGCAGAATCCTTCACCTAGAAAGAAAACCTGATAGAAGATATTCAG